>JAQGCS010000110.1:0-35765 GCA_034702105.1 Fuscozetes fuscipes
TATAATATAAAAGTTTAATTAAGATGAAATGTTCATTTCTGATTTAAATACAAATATACTTTCTTATAATCTATTCTCGGATATCTATTATGTTCAACTTGCCGCATCTTGTTTTATATACTTTGCAGACATGTATGGTTCATTAATTTTAGGTGAATAGAGAGTGTACCAAATATCTGAATATCAGAGGAAATCTTAAAGGATGCGATCTTATAAGATTATGCTGTCTGCTTATAGCAAGGCCAACAAAAATGAAGTGCTGCTGTTTCGCCAAAAACCTTTAGGCCAAGAGCGTTTGGTCTAATTGTGTTTGGCCAGGAGTGACCAAGATCGACGGGTCTAGAGGGGGTGATTTTTTCCAAAAATTTACCGCCTCGCTTCGCTGGGCGGCAGTGAGAGGATATACTTTTAATGTTAACTTTTACAAAATTCTAGGAGGGTAAGAAAATTTTCGACTCTGGGAACCAACAAAATTAGCTAAAAATTTGAGCAAGTACCGTATTCCCGCGCAGATAACATGTCGATATAAGGCGAGCGCTTACAAAATCTTAAGTTCACATTTTGAATATCGACTATTCTTTTTTTGCAAGCAATTTAGGAAATACTCCATCTCTCTTGCTATTTATCTTGAGTAGAATGATCACTGATCAGTCAGGGATGCCCAAGAGGGGTGGTAGACCTCTTAGCCCTCCCCTAGAGTCGAAAATTTTGGGTTACCCGTGGTAAATTACCACCCTCCTAGAACTTTGAAAAATTTAACATTAGAGGTATACCCCCCGCCGAGCGAAGCGAGATGACTTATATTTTACCTTACTCCCCCTTTGTGTTTTTTCCATTTTTTGGTGAAAACCCCCTAGACCCCTCCTAGAGAAATGGTGAAAACCCACCCCCTATACCCCCTTCTAAAGCCGCCGAGCTTGGGATTTCCTGCTGATCAGTATATCGATAAATTATCCTAAATTATCTGCATAGAGTGACAAATTTTATTAAATTTGTCCTAACTTAAGAAGAAATAAATTCTATGTTCAACATTCGAAAATGAAAATAATTATCTTTACCGACAACATTACCGTATTGTTGGAATACATATTGTATAATGTTGTATACCAACACTATACCCTCAACTACACCTTATAACGACATGTCGTTATTTGCGCGGGATTATGGTAACAATTTCCAAAGTCTAAGGCCTAAAATAAATAATTTATATATGCTTGAGATGATTGAATGAAGAGATACAAGGTCCTTCACATTTTCATAATCGATGAAAGACTTGAATTTAAAAGAGTTTCAAAAACTAAATCCCAAGTTATTGATATGAAGTCATTATTAATGGATTGCATTTACACTTTTCAATCAAATATTGTGGAAATGTCTCCCATTTTCAGACAAAAACTTTCCACAAAATTCATATCTTTGTGCATATGATTCGTACATTTGGCGAAAGGACTGATAATATTGTAATTCAGTTTAAAATAGCTCTTAATTGTCATTAGTTAAGACACAAATGGAAAAGATAGACAATTGGGATGAGTCGCTCATCACACAAATGGATAAGAAGCCTAACGGCACGGCTGGAGATGCAGAGAATCAGTTGTCGGCAAATGTCTGTATCATTAAATATTAATATTGTCCACCAATTAAATCATTTGATTCATTGGTTTCCACCGATGTTTAGATCGAAAACATATCGCTTTCAAATGAATCCACAAATTCTGACACAAATGGCGCACAAAATCAGACTACAGATGAAAATGGTTTTAATGATTATTTGAATTGAAAATATTGAGACTAACGACTAATCTTTTAATTGATTTGTTCAGTAACTGCGGCCGACCTCTCATTTATGAGAAAAGTTCTTCGGAACAAATTACTTCATACGAAGAATAACGTGGAAATCACAAGAAGTCAACCAAACAGTCCTTTATATTCGGCCAAAACATTCGAAGAACTCAGACTGTAATCAATCATTTATTTTATTAATTTCTTTAAATTTTTAATAATTTGATGATATTTTTGATGTCAGACCTGAAGAGCTGCTCAAAGGTCTGTACGAAATGGGTTTCTCCGCGCCCTCCAAAATCCAGGAAACAGCTTTGCCTCTACTTTTGGCCACACCGTTAGTATCAGACTTTTATATCAAAAATTTAATTAATTATTAAATTTTGAAAACAGACCAATCAATTTGATAGCACAGTCTCAGTCCGGTACTGGAAAGACTGCAGCCTTCGTGTTGGCCAGTCTTTGTCGAGTGGATACCAACGAACCCAGTCCTCAAGTTATCATTTTATCGCCTACTTATGAACTGGCCATACAAACCGGAGAAGTGGCCAAACAAATGGCCAGATATAAGCCTCAAATTACCTTCCGATACGCTGTTAGGGGAGAGAACATTCAAAGGGGTTGGCTTTTAATAATTAATCCGTTTTGACCTAATCTAACAAAAAATTGATAGGAGAGTTGTTGACTGATCACGTGTTGATTGGAACTCCCGGCAAACTTATGGATTGGATCCATAAGCTTAAGGCCTTCGACGTCAGAAGAGTCAAAGTATTCGTTTTGGATGAGGCAGACGTCATGATTGACACTCAGGGCCACAGACAACAGTCAATACGGATCCAGAAAGCACTGCCTCACAACTGCCAAATGATGTTGTTTTCAGCCACATATGACCGGCCAGTAATGGAATTCGCCGAAAGCATTATAAGAGATCCCGTTATCATTAAACTCAAGAGAGAGGAAGAGAGTCTCGAAAACATTAATCAATTCTATGTTTACTGTCATAACGAAACTGAGAAATATAATGCATTGGCCAATATATTCGGCACTATTTCTATGGGACAGGCTTTCATTTTCTGTCACACGAAAGCATCGGCCGCTTCATTGGCTGAGAAACTCAGAAAAGTATGACTTCAAAAACGATTCATATTTTTTCGAGATTACAATTTTTTTAATTGAAAGGATGGCCATTCCGTAGGCTTAATATCTGGAGACCTAACAGTGGAGGAGCGGACTCAGGCTTTGCAGCGTTTCCGCGAAGGATCGGAAAGGGTTCTAATCGCTACTAATGTGATGGCTCGCGGTATAGACGTGGAGCAGGTTACTGTTGTTGTCAATTACGATCTACCCATTAATGTCGAAACCAGAGAAGTGGACAAAGAGACGTATTTGCATAGAATCGGTCGCACCGGTCGTTTCGGTAAAGAAGGTCTGGCAATCAATTTCGTCGACTCTCCAAAGACTTTCGGTTTCATCAAAGACTTGGAACAACATTTCGGAAGAAAAATAAATAAATTGGACGCCACTGATATCGAAGAGATCGAGAAAATAAACCAAGAGTAGTCCTCACAACTAGTCCTCTGAAGACAGTTGTTTCGCTCTTTTTTTTTCATTCGTTTCATATTTTAAGTCTTCGACTCTTTTTACATTTGATTCATTCAAATATCATTAAAACACAAATTTAATGACATTCGATATATTCTATGGTTTATTATATTTTTAATTACAGTTTTGATGAAAACTGCATTCATTTAATATTATTTAATTAAAAAAAACAATAAAATAGTGACAAATATATACATTTTATTTTAAAATTTGGCGCTTTTTATGTCAATTGGGTATCGAATGCAGATCTGAAGTACAATATTATTGAAAGATATGTAGAGATTTAGTGTTGTCTTTGGTGTAAATTCGTTCACAAAAAACGTTTGAATAGATTACAGAGTTTTAGCGCCAAAACTGTTGACAAAAGAGTAGGAAAACAGTTTTGGGAAAGACTTTTAAAAATCAAATTAAGTGATAATTCAAAGACAAAATGGCGTTAAGAGACTATGAAAGTGATATGGATTTGATCCGTCAAGTGGTCACTTCGGGGGATTATTCCCGAAAATTGGTGGATGTGTCGCACAGAGAAGAGGTTCAATTTGTGGTTGATTTGGATGATGTCTCTAAAGTTGATCCGTCACTCTGTGAGGCCATCAAAGACAACACCAGACGTTATGTTCAGCTCTTCTCTCGAGTGATTGATTCTCTACTTCCTAATTATAAGCTGCAAGAAGTGCCACAAAAAGATACTTTGGATGTCTTCATCGAACACAGAATTCTGGCCGAACAGCGGAAAAGGACTGAAGAAGGAGTTCCCGCAGAACAGTATGTTTCGAATTATCCGCCGGAACTGATGCGAAGATTTGAGGTATTCTTCATTTGTTTGTCTATTTTGTGATTCAAACAATTGTGTCATTCATTTGTCAATTGAACCGAATTTTTCGTTTCAGTTGTATTTCAGACCACAATCGACTCAAAAATCAGTTCCCGTTCGCGAAGTGAAGGCCAAAGATATTGGAAAACTTGTGACCATAACAGGAGTTGTTACCCGAACCAGTGAAGTCAAGCCGATGCTAATGGTGGCCACTTATACGTGTGACACCTGTGCCGCTGAGACCTATCAGCCGGTGGGGTCACACTCTTTCATGCCTTTGGAACGGTGTCAGAGCGACGAATGCAAAGCCAATCGCGCGAACGGACGCCTCCATCTGCAAACCCGGGGCTCAAAGTTTGTAAAATTCCAAGAATTGAGAGTTCAAGAGCACAGCCAACACGTCCCCATTGGAAATCTGCCCCGAAGTATGAACATTATTGCGAAGGGAGAGCAGACCCGTCAGTGTCTTCCCGGGGATCATATTTCAGTGACCGGTGTATTCCTCCCCATTGCCAGAACTGGTTTCAGACAAATGATGGCCGGATTGTTAGCCGACACTTACATCGAAGCCCATCGAATCGCTGTCACCAATAAAACAGAAGATGAAGAAGATGATCAAATGACAGACGAAGAGTTTCGGGAAGTGATTGAAAGAGAGAATATTACTATCGAAAGACTGGCCACAAGTATTGCACCCGAAATTTATGGTCACTTAGACCTGAAAAAAGCATTACTTCTGTTATTAGTCGGTGGCGTCGATCAAAACACATTCGGAATGAAGATTAGGGGCGCCATAAATATCTGCCTAATGGGAGATCCCGGAGTCGCCAAAAGTCAGTTATTGGGATTCATCGACAGAATCGCCACAAGAAGTCAATACACTACTGGAAGAGGTTCTTCTGGTGTGGGTCTGACCGCTGCCGTTATGAAAGACACCATTACTGGCGAAATGGTTTTGGAGGGCGGAGCTCTCGTCTTGGCTGATAAGGGAATCTGTTGTATCGATGAATTTGACAAAATGCTGGAGGGTGATCGCACAGCCATTCACGAGGTTATGGAGCAACAGACCATTTCCATAGCAAAGGCCGGAATCATGACCACTCTCAATGCTCGGGTATCAATCCTCGCTGCGGCCAATCCGGTCTACGGTCGATATAATCCTAAGAAGTCGATTGAGCACAACATTCAACTGCCGGCCGCTCTCTTGTCTCGATTTGATTTGTTGTGGTTAATTCAGGACAAACCTAATCGTGACAATGACCTCAAACTCGCACATCATATAACTTATGTCCACCAAAATGTTCACGAACCACCCCTAGAAGTGGACCCTCTAGATGTTAAGATTATGCGCCGGTATATTGTGCAGGCCAAAAAGTGTAACCCAATCATTCCGGAGTTTCTGACCGACGACATAGTGGCCGCATATATAGATATGAGAAATGAGGCCCGAAATAGCAAAGACATGACTTTTACCAGCGCTCGAACCCTTTTAGCGATTTTACGTCTGTCCACAGCTCTGGTATTTCTTAACTATTTTTAGGTTTTTCTGAAATTCTAATATTTTGTTTGAATTGAAGGCTCGCTTAAGACTATCAGAAGTGGTCGAAAGGGGAGATATAACGGAAGCGATGCGTCTGATTGAGATGTCTAAGGCTACCATTTATGAGGACGAGGACCCCAGTCAAAGGGCACAGACCAGAGTCGACAAAGTTTTCCATTTGATCCATGATTTGAGTATTGAAACGAAATCGCGTGAAGTGTCGATGGCTGACGCTATCGAGAGGTGTACCACTTTGGGGTTCACTAACGATGACATCGAAGAGGCCATCGAACAGTACGAAGACAACAATATGTGGCAAATCAATCAAAGCCGAACCAAGATCATTTTTGTCTAATCTCACACTAAACTAATGAAACTTTACTATTAAGTATTTAAATTTAATCCATGCAAAACCAGATGTCCATCTGTTAAGACCATTGATAAGACTCATTTAATTTGAATTAATGTCATTTATATTTTAGCCTGATACTATTGCTCACTTTATTCTTAAATTATTTGAATTAAAAATCAGTTATTATTGTCTACTATTTGATATTTGGAGTAAATTAGTGACAGAATCGGTATATAAGTATATATTCCAATATGTCTTATAAGTGGTTTTTTGGCCGCTTTTCCTCTTTATGTGAAAACTTAAGGGAAACGACAAAAACTACTGAATGTAACGTAATTTATGAGAATTGCTGTCAATAGTGACAAAGCATTAATTCATTGACTCATTTGTTTTGAGTTTAATTTAAACAAAACTTAACTTTTATTGCAATTTATATATCATTAAAATTATGGCCAAAATACGTATGAACTACGAGGAAGACATAGGAAGGCAGAGGACTCAACAGCCGGTAACAACGGGTACCTCTGTATTGGGAATCGCTTTCGACGGCGGAGTTGTGATCGGCGCCGATCTTTTGGCCAGTTATGGCTCTATGGCCCGATTTAGAGATATATCTCGAGTTTTTAAAGTGAACGACAAATGTGTCATCGGTTGCGGAGGAGATTATGCCGACTATCAGTTCCTTTTGAGATCAATTGAACAGAAGATGATCGATGAGGACAACCATAACGACGAACTGTCGCTTTCGCCGAATGCTCTCTACTCGTGGCTGACAAGAGTCCAATACAACCGGCGATCTAAGTTCGACCCCCTTTGGTGTCAATGGGTTGTGGGAGGACTCAATGTCGAGGGTTTGTTCCCATTTTTTGGATTCTGATCTTCAACTCATTCTATCATTGATTTACAGGAAAACCATTTCTGGGATATGTCGACAAATTAGGAACGGCTTATGAGTGTCCGGCCATCGCCACTGGTTATGGGGCTTACATAGCAATGCCATTAATTAGAGAAGAGATGGACGCCGCAGAAGCGCGAGGGCTTCCACTCACTGAACTACAGGCAAAACAATTGCTCCAAAAGTGTTTGACTGTCCTCTACTACAGAGACGCCCGTTCTCTCAACAAATACCAATTGGCAGTCGTCAACACTTCGGGCGCAACCATTGAGGGCCCGATCACTGTTCCGAGCAATTGGAGTGTCGCCTCTTATGTCAAAGGATATGAATAAACAAATGTTTGGTTTTATATTTAAGTGATGTCTCTTTTAATTGAGTTTTTCTTTAATTTTTTGCAAAACAATAAAATTTTTGATTAACTTTTAATCTATTTTTTACGTTTGTCCACAATAATGAATTAAAAGTAACATGCTCAAATGTTACATTTTCTCAAATCAATTGACTTCTGTCCGCTTTCTAACCAACACTTCACACATTTTAGCGGACATTCAATAGACTTAACGACAAATTTTGTGAAAATTTATTGAAAATTAAAATGAAATCAAACGAAACGAAAATTAAATTATTGTTTAATTCGTTGCCATAAATAATATCATCGAATGTGAGGACAGACATGAATTTCAAATTCAATTATAGCCGCACTTTAAGTATAGCTAATTATCTCAATTTAATAATTAGGAACTATAATAGAGTTATGTACATTTTAAATAACATTTACAGTAGTTTGAATGTAGAAGGGCACTTAACCAAAAGAGTATATTCTTACAGGTCTGGGGGTTAAACAATTTAGACATTTCACTCAATCATTAATCTAAATTTAGCACGAGCAAAAAACCGGTTTGATTTGTATCTCAATGAAGTAGGTTGCACCAGTGTAACTGTACTCCGGTGTTTAAAACCAGTTTGGTTTTAGAAAAAAGATAATCTAACCTGGCAATTTTTTAATACAAACTTTAATTAGTAGGGGATCTCTTGAGCAGATTTCCTGATCTGTTAGTATAGTCAGACCCCGATTTAGGTCAACTGATGGGGCTTTCAAAAACATTGACTTATATCGAGTTTTGACTTAAATCGAAGTCTTTTACCATTAAGAGTTCCATAGGAGAAGTCTGGGCTTGTTCTCCATGTGGTTGACCTAAACCGGGGTTTGACTGTATCCTCTATTACATCAGCAAACTGATTTTAAAACACCGGAGTACAGTTACACTGGTGCAACCTACTCCATTGAGATACAAATCAAACCGGTTTTTTGTCCATGCTAAATCTAAATAATATCTATGGTCCATAGATTATGGAATAATTTTTCTTAATGCAAGCATTCATATGTCACATGTTATTCAGAATATTTAGAGGTTAAAAATATTTACAACAAGATAATTTTATGAATCAATCAAATAATTAAAAAATTTTAATTCAATCCGAGAGAAAAATATATAAAATATTAATAATTTGTTGAAAAAAACAAAATTAAAATACTTAATAAATTAGTTAATATTTGTATTTAATATAGAAAATTGTAGACTCATATTGAGCAACTTTCAACTTGGCCAAACTTATGAGTTATCTCTATGGCAACCTGACATTGGTTAAAAAGCAGAATATTCTAGCTTCTGATAAAATGGCCTGCTGTTATGCATTTTAAATATTGTATTATTTTGATTTATTTATTTATAATTAAATAATTGAGGATCATTTTGATATACAAATAAATTAACCCTGCTGAAAATTTCACTTGGAATCTCTCAAATATTTAACCAGCAGATCTGTATTAAAATTTTTTTGATTCTGTATTGATATTGAACCATATTTTTTATCTTGGTTTATTAATACTGAGTGTATTCTCCAAAATAGGTTTCCAAGAGTCATATTAAGTCAAATATTTATTTGCAAATAAAAGAATAAAAATAGAATCCATAAAAATAAATATGAAGAATATTTGCTGAGTCAAGAATAAATGAATTGAGCAAGGCTCTAACTTTATTAGAAATCAATTGATCTGTTATATCACATTATTTTACACAAATTTGTTGTAACATTGCCTAAAATTAGTGATTTCTTTGATTAATAGTATTTACATAATTTGTTAGAATAATAAAGTATCAAATGATTTAATGAGATGTCTATTCATATGACAACTGAGAGTCGGTATTAATAATCAATTTTATTGAAATGCTGTGCATTTGTGATGATTTGTGGCGCAGATAACGAGTTATACACTGAGCTATTGTTGACATTATCCGAGTATTTATTTTTCTTTTTTCCCGGCTTAGACTTACTCTGACAGGCGAATGAAAATTTCAGGTCATTTATCATCTCTTCGCACATCGTCTCCTACGGGCACAACACAAAAACAAAATTCAGCTTGGCTTTATTCATTTGCTTTTAGGCTCTAAAAACCAAAAACAACTAAGTACAATGCAAAAAATAAAAACACATTAGGGTTGGAATTCCTTCACTATCAAACTAATTATGGTAGTTTTTGTTTTAGATATCAACATAATCAAGAGCTTCATTAAAAATAAGGTCTCTCTCTCTCTCTCTCTCTCTCTCTCTCTCTCTCTCTCTCTCTCTCTCTCTCTCTCTCTCTCTCATCCAAAATATTGATTTAAAAGTAAAAGGTTTTAAATTACAAATACTTATGAGAAGTATTGCCTAAAAGAATAGGAAGTGTTTTCGGCGAAAGACAACTGAGATTTGTGTTAAAATGTAAACTAAAAAACTTTGTTGTCTGAGAAGAGCGAGTGTTTCGTAAATAAGTTGAATTATCATAGAATTCTCGTAAGATATGCATGAATTGCATATTTTCTCAGCTTATCTGAGCTCAAAGGAGAGCCTCGACTTAAGGACGAAAGGAAGAGAGGAAGAGCTGACGCAATGGAAACTCAGACAACACAATAAATAATAGTTTTTGTGTATGAATATAAAGGAAAACCAAGAAAGAAGAGTTCGATGTCTTACGCATCCAGTGGTAGTCTTTCTGGATCTCCACATGAATTCACAAATGGCCACAAAGAAGGCCAGCGATAGGCCGCCGAGTAATACAACAAACACACCGCCGACATTATCTATTTTGAGCGCGGTAACAGAAGATGACTTTTTGCCCTCATCAACGCACTGTCCCCCTCCCTTCTTCTGTTTCCACCACTTCTCCTTCAACATGAATAATGTTCCGGTCTCTTGTAGTTTAAGTATTGCTTGAGATAAGAGATTGCGATGTTTTGAATCTGTTTAGACATTGAAAGACATTACAAACAATTTAATGCATCGTTATATCAATCGCTCGGATATCTTACGACTGTTTACTCCTTCGCAAAAACCATTTTCTTAACCCTTGCTTTCATTTCTTCACTCATTTGCCTCATATATTATGAATACATTTCTCTATAAGCGTTTCTAACTTTGATTTCATTCCTATTCTTAATATTTAGAGGAAAACCACAAAACCATTTCAAAGATTGTAAAAACAAAAGCCATCTCTTACTCAAAGCTCATAACATTAACGATGAAAATTTGTTTTTATTTTTACTTTTTTTCATTCATTTTATTTTGGATTACTTTTAAAGTTTAAAAAATATGTTTTCATTCTTTAATGGTTTTACGCTAATAGGTCTGCCATTAATTTTGGTCATAATTCTTAAATATTTTTAAACTCTTTTGACAAAATTCAATGCAAAGAATCATTATTTGAAAATTTATCTCATTTATTTTTCTTATTTTCATTTTACCCTGGGCCATTTTACCCCATTGTGTCTTAACTCGTAATTAATTGATTCTCCGAACGCTTGGAGAGAATTAATGGGTTTAAGTAAAAGCTTTCAATTCATTTAAAATATAACACTTAATACTCAAAATGACCGCAAATTTAATTATTTATAATATTAATGAAAGCGAAGAGATTTTACTTATTTTTCTTCTTTTTGTTAAATGAAATTTTTTCAAACATTTCTTCAATTCGTTCAGTGATTTAATGACTAAATAATAGAAATAAACGATTCGATAAATAATCAGACAATCCTTAAGACAAGTCTTAAGAGATAATGAGTTAACGAAACAAAAGAGAAATGTGAGCAATGAAAAATCGTTTTATTAATGCTCATCTACCAAGACTACTTCACGAGTGACTTATTCAAAAAACAGTTCAATTTGAGAGATTGTACTAGTTCGTTCACAATCAAGAGTCAAAGCATTGTTAATTAATTTTACTTTTTTTGGTTGCGATTCCGTATCCTTTAGTGTCTAAAAGACCTCCAATTTGTGTGAGATTACAGTTCCGTTCGACAATGTATTCAATACTCGCCGACTCCATCAGCTATGAGAGCAGAGACAGAGCACAGAATCAAATTTATTCAATTAATTAGAGGAAGACAGAGAGTAGAGCACATACGTAGGCATAGTTTCCTTTTTCCACTTGCTTCACTCCTTCTTCATTGTTTTTCATGAAAACTTTTGGACGGCTTTTCATAAAATTATACATTCGTTTGAATGTTGTTATATTTGAATCTTGGAAAAATGCTTTTGTTGATCCACTGGCCAGACAGCCATACTCTATGCTCGACTGTAGTGACAAATCATCGGCACTCTCTATCGGGTAAATCACTTTCTCAACGGTGAGAAAAGCGGCCAAATTTGCCGTATAGGACGATATCATGATGAGGGTGAAAAAATACCAAATGGCTGCTATTGTCCGTGTTGACATAGCTCTGCAAAATTCAATTTTATGCTCAGTTTCACCATTGAAAAAGTTATTTTCAATACAACTCTGAGATAATCTTATCGATGAATATTTCAATCAAAACACAAAAACTCTTTCTTTTCACTTAAGGCTAACTTTGAATCGAATGTCAAGAATTGGTTTCCGTTAAAATGAACTTAACATTTGATATTCACATTAAAGTCTAAAAGAACTCAAACTATTTCTCAATGCATTAAAATTCATTTTTTGCATTAAAAATCTAATCCTATTTTTGTTTCTTCATCTCATAAGTCGTTATGAATTCTATTGGAGTACTGAAGTCATTGTCCGCAAAAATTCTTCGATCAATTCATTTCTATTCCACTGAATGTTAAGTTTGGGCGAAAAGAGAGCTTCAATCAAAAGGATGTGAAAAACAAAATTTGATTTCAAAATATTTAGGGAATGGGAAAGTAGTTCAGAATTTATATTCAAATTCTGTGTTCACCGGATCTCAGACTCAAAACTGAGGTTTGAGGAAAACCGTTGCAGTAAATCAATGATTTCTAACCTTATTTTACAGACACTTATTACATTATCCAGGAAACCTTTCACGTCAATGAGTTAGGAATTTTTGAATTACAACTTATCTTTTATTTTTTAAAATCCTTTTGATTTAAATCGCATTCAATTATCTTTAAATTCAGAGAAGACCTCGAACTTTGCATAAGTGAATGAAAACCCTAAAGGCTATGCCTCTAAAATATAATAAACATTTTAGTTTTGAATAAAATTTTTCACTCGGGATCAAAACTGAATAGGATTTTGTAAATTGAATTGAGTGGTGACTTACTTAGGCGTGAGGTCTGAGCCCTGTTGCATAAGTGAACCGATTGTGAAGAAAAAACTATTGATTAAACTAAAATTGTTTTCGAGGACATAGTCCTCCTGACGGCACGGATGAGGATTATCCCATTCGTAGGGTGAAAGTCGGCCCACAATAAACAGTATAGAACTGACGCCAAAATATGCGCCCAAAACATACACCCAAACAATATTAGAAAAGGGCGACAAAAATGAGAAGAGCGTGGTCACTTTGGTGGTCGGCTTCTTGAATAGTATACTTATTCCAGTGTTCATAAAAGGAAGAGTGAAGTCAACTGCTTCTGCCCTTTTGGAAGTGATCGTCAAATCTACTACAGCTATGTCTGCCTTTCCGTTAATTATTTCTCCTGAAAGACAAAGAAAATGAAATCAAATGAATGAACAGATAATTGATTGCAGTCTCGATATTGTCTTCAATAATATCAGAATTAAGTAATGAACCCATTATTCAATAGTCAGCCAACGGAAAGGGTTATCAAAAAGAACTTATTCTTTGAGATAATCACTGATTCACTTAATGACCAAATGGTTTGGCCCGAAATTTTCTTCGATTTTCACAGAAATTTTGTAAATTAGCAAGTAAGCTTTCTGATTAAATAATTTGCGATGCATTTGATCGAGAAATGTGGCAGAAATTTGGTATAATTATAATCCGGGTGATTGATAAATATCCAGAATATTAAATTTTGAAAATCTGTGACTCAGAAACAAATTTGAGTTTAATAGCATCTGAAAGGTATTTGAAAAAACCTAATTAATTGTTTGCTAACATATAATCTTCTTATTCGTTGGCAAACAATTCGGTCAAAACATGTGTAAAATTAATTCACTGAAAAGCAATTTATTTTATGCGTTGAGTGAAGGCTCAGCTATTTTACTATTAATATAACTCATATTTTGTTAATATTCGCTGCAATTTCTTAAAATATTTGGACCGAAAAATAATCAGATTCTTTCAAAAACAATGCAATGAATAACACAAAAGTTGTGCAACAATTCGTGTAATCACTTGACCTCCTCTTCCGACACTACACCATAGAAATTGTATACACTGTACATGCTAACTTTATCTAAAATACAAATTCAGCCAAAGATAAGACTGTAAACTACATTGAATGTCCGCTTGGGGTTTATGGCGATTCCCCCAAACCCGATTCCCCGAAAGACATGTCCCCGAAATTTTCCAATATAATTAGTTATAAAGATCCTTGAAAATATTTTCCCCAAGGTTTTTATAGCATATAAACCTAATGAATCTCTTACATTTATTTTAATATCAATTTTCTATAAAACTTGCAGCAAAATTGTATTTGTGTGAACCTACTTTGTACATGTTGTGCATATTAGTGAAAATGATTCTGATGTTTTTCTAAAAATTATGTTATAGGGTAAAGTCTTTCGGAGAAACGGGTCAAGAGAATTAGGTTTCGGAAGTTGTCTTTTGAGGAACTTGGTTTCGAGGAATGGTCTGTATGTGATACTCTTTTGTTGTGAACTATTCAATAATATTCGCAGAAATGGTTTGGTTTTCCAATAGGCAAGAATAGATTGTTATGAAAAATGAATCGGAAATGGCTTTAGAGATAGAGATGGGTTCACATCTGTGAACAAAAGTAAAGAGAAAATTGCGATCGTTTTCAAACTCTAATTAATTTGAAGACTCGACTGTAGTTTTGATAAAAGACACAAAAAATTCTTTATTTTATTTTTATTCTCCACTCAAACAATATTTTTGGGTCAATTCCTCGAAATTACTGCAAAAATATTTGCCATAAAAGCAATAAAAGTGCCATAATTATAATTATATGCAGAGATGTGCATAGAATTTGAGTTTCTTATTTTGGTTCTATAGGAATCTAGGTCAGTTTATTCTTCTTACAAACACCAAATAGATAATTCTTTTTGCCGTCATTTATACATAGCGTCTTCAGCTATATCATTCTTTTCAACATCAAATTTCCTATTTAGCTAGATAATTTCTGCCCTTTCTGCCAACATGACAAATAATAACCAAATTTCAAAAAAAGCTTTCTTTTGAAAGTTTTGTTTTTCTATTTACAGTAGAAATACCATTTTCTCCATTAGTGGTTCATATGATACAAATATACAAATATACTTGTCAATTCTCGAAATAGATTTTTTGAAGGGAATCGAGACTCGATAGGATCGATCGAGGTATACGATCCAGGTATGAGGAATATTGAAATTCTTCGAAAAATTTGTGTTTTTCTATTTGACTCAACATTACATTGTATTAATTATTAGTTGAATATTTAATCTAACTCATTAGTTATCTTGTTCATAGATCAACTCAAATTAATCCTATTTAACATTTATTATTTATATTTGACTCATGTTTTAAAAAGCTTTCAAGATATAATATCTTTCTTTCGATCTTTCATATTTGCTTCAATTTATAGTGAGCTCAAGTACATACTATAGAAAATAGTCTTCTACTGATCATATGCCGCTCAAATTGTGCAGGGCATATATGGAGGCCTGATATGGAGATGAGAATGAGAGCTAAATACTCCTCATACCTCATAC
Organism: Fuscozetes fuscipes; assembly: GCA_034702105.1. Lineage (NCBI taxonomy): Eukaryota > Metazoa > Arthropoda > Arachnida > Sarcoptiformes > Ceratozetidae > Fuscozetes > Fuscozetes fuscipes. The sequence goes on from JAQGCS010000110.1 coordinate 15,150, forward strand.
ATTGGTTGTATACCTGGCTATTTTCTAAGGTTCAATAAAGGATAGACAACAACAGATATAAATTGTTGACAGCACTCAGAATCAGGGATGCCCAACAGGGAATCAGGGAAGCTCGGCGGCTCTGGGGGGTATAGGAGGTGGGTTTTTGAAATTTTTCTAGGGAGGGTCTAGGGGGTGTTTTTCCAAAAGTCGCTAAAAACCACTTTTTAATCGAAATTAGCATATTTGAGGTTTTTAAGCAAAAAAAAGATAAAGTTGAAAAAAACACAAAGGGAGACCAAGGTAAAATACAAGCCACCTCGCTTGGCTCAGTGGCGAGGGGGTATACCTGTGATGTTCAATTTTTCAAAATTCTAGGGGGGGGGGGGTAAACCCAAAATTTTTCACTCTAGGGGATAAGAGGTCTATCCCCTTGGGCATCCCTGACTCAGAATATTATATTGGATTGAGTTAGAGATACCTATGAGTCCGTTCCAATGACCACTCTCATTCTTAGCGCCATACGCGTTGTCGTCGACGAGTTTGAACTTATATCTAAAGCCCAACATTTTTGACAACTCATCGATCAGGTCTACGATATAACCCTCGAACCGGTCGTTTCCAGTCTTGGTCTTAGACGACACTCTGAGCATACAATAGGGAGGGTTTAGATATGTGGTCACTCTCAATGTCTGGTTCGCCAAAGACATTATGGAATAATCATCCCGCCATTCTTCAGAGATGTTGAGAGGCTGTCCAATTTGACTTCCGCTCCAATAACCGATCTAATGATTATTGTCACCAAAATTATATGTTTTGTTCAAAACATTACAAACTGTTAATGATTTCAACAGAAAATACTTTTCTATTGTTCTGTAAAAAAGTTTTCTGAATCGAAGAATGTTTTTATTTATTTTCTTCTCTCGATTGTATTGAATCAAATTTTTCTTCTTTTTGTATCTGAATCTCAGACACAATAATACACTTCAGTAGTGATTTGAAAAATGCGTTGATATTTGTTATAAGATAATTAATTTGAAGCACTTTTTATATCTGATTTATCGGCGACTGATCTCAAAGTTTAGGTCACATTAAAACTCATTTATCACTGAAAAGAGAAATGCTTTTCAGACTAACAGAAGGTTTCGACAAAACAAGTGAATAAACAAATAAAAAAAATTAATTTATGCACAAAATTAACATAAAATCAATTATTCTGTAATTTCTAACAAATGAATAACAAAACTACTAAACAATGAATTGAAGAAATAAATCATTAGTTTTAGTCAGTTTCGAATCACCGAAGAAAAGCACTCAAATAATCATTTAGTTTTCAAATGAAGGAAAAATAGATTCAATATGTTTTAGAAACTTTTATTCGAGGAAAATATTTTTCCACCGCTGAGAAAATTAATTAATTTTTTTGTCTTTCATTCAAAACACTAATAAAAATACGACAAATGAAAGCAAAGGTCTTTTGTTTCAATTCCTTAGTAATGTACCAAATAATACAAAAAATGTCATTTTTAATGATTTGCATCCATTTTTTGGCTTTGAAGTCAAAATTCATTCCTTACTTAACAAAAGAAAAAAATCATTAAATTCTCAGTTTGAAAACAATGACCCAGTTCTAAATAGAATAACCAATTTATTTTCCTATAGATTTAGTCGATGCCAACAAATTATAAAAATATTGTGGAATATTCTATAGTATAAAGAATAGACATATGATTCTGTTTAATGTGTATTATTGGAGTGTTTGGCCATCCCCTGGGATATGGTCAGAATGAAACAAATGACTTCAGATGTGTTTTGCTTGTTCAAAAGATGAAAAGACCGATAATTTGAATGTTCGCTACAATAATAAAAGGTTTCAAAAGAAAGAACTGAACACTTCTTATGGTAAGTCCAGTGGGAATACAACAAAAATCGATAATCATTGGGATGTCTGCGAACTTTGTCTAACAACACAATGAATAATAGGCCGCAAAATATTTTGTCAAATGCTGTTTGTATTTAGTGATACTATTTATATCAGAAGCTCTCCAATGGAAGCGATAGAGCAGTCATTCTTCATCAATGATGGCTTCTATTCCTTTCTGGACACTCATTGTCTGTGTTGTGGAAATTTGTCCCAAAATAAAAAAAAATCTCATTTGAGATATCATTCGGTTCTTTCAATCGAAATGCTTTCAAAGCTATCGATGAGTACAAACAAATCGCACAAAAGTAATGATTTATGTAAACTCTGATAGTATTTGAAAAAGAATCCAACCATAAGTTTATATATAATATTTGAGATCTCAATGATTGGAAAATATCTAAAAATGAGCTGGTCAACTAAATTTGTGCATTAAAATTCTAAAATGTGCTAAAGGTTTATAAAATTTTCAATGTTTTACATTAGACTGCAATAGAGATGAGTGAAAACATTGAAAAACACTTTAATACCGGTTTTTATTTAACATATACTTGGAAGTGATTTAGTTAGTTTTCATGGAAGAAGAGAAAAGTCTAATTTAATGGGTGATTAAATTATCCTTGCTTAACACAAGTTGTTGGGAACAGACATCAATTGTATTAAAATCTTGTATCTGAGCTCTTTTATAGCCATTAATGGCATCAAAGATAGTAATAAATTGTTTGATTTTCATAATACCTTTTGGAGGCCATCATCACTAATGGTCATCACATCTAATGTAAAACTGCTTCTATGTCCCCATTGATCGAAGTCTACCAGTCCTGTCAGCCCTCTGAATGTGATCTGATAAAAGAGAAGAGAAGAGCCTCTCATTATAGATGCAGTGATTTGAATATAATAGGAATTGGAGTCAAAACAATACAAAACCGGTCGCATGTAATTCATTAGAGATGAGCCGAACTGCCACTGACTTTCGCGCTGACAACTAATTGATGGCATACTTATTGATTGGCTCTGATCCAAGTCTTGTAAGGCTGTGGCCAACAGTTTTACAGAATCGTACAAAAGCGCTGATTCCGTCTATTCAGACATCAAATTAGGAAATGTATTACAATTGCCATTACTTTACGAATATTCTTGACTTTTAACACTTTCCTAAAGAATTGTTTGTTCATTCTTTCGGGTAATTATCTAGTAAAGCCATGATTTATGAAACATGTTTCTTTCGAAAAAATATTACAATTATTGCCTTAATAACAATATTTTTGCTCTGATTCGCTCCAAAAGCTATGAAAAACATAATCTCAAAATAAATTTATTGTAACATTTGTTTACTTTTTGCGCAGAAATAACATTTCTTTCGATATTAGACATCGAATGGATTTTTATTTCTTTTGATACAAAAATCGTTAGAATTAGTTCGAAAAGATTTGGAACCCAATTGCCAATTATTCTAAAATTGTACAAGTTAGGTTTTATTGAATTACATGGAATATATGTTTAACTAAAACTGATCTATTAATAGACTGTAAGACATCTCTTAACCGCAAATAAAAAATGAGAGATTCATTGCTTCACTAAAATATTCTTTTCAATTAGGTTTGAGTAAGGTAAGTGTGAAAAAACAAGTGAAAAGGTATTTGAATTTATATAATATCAACGAAGATTTTTAAGCCTATACTCGTTTTCTCCCTCACTGAGTATCACTGAATTCTTAAAGGGTAGGTTTAGTCAGGGATGGCCACGCTCGACGGCTCTAGGGAGGCAGTTTTTTCACAAGTTGCTAAAAACCACTTTTTAATACAAGCATATTTGAGACTTTTTAAGCAAAGAAAGACAAACACAAAAATTTACCACCTCGCTTCTCTCGACAGCAAAGGGGTACTTGTAATGCTAAATTTTAAAACTTCTTGGGGAGAAGTTGACCCCCTATGGCCATCCCTGGGTTTAGTATACAACACGTGTTGAATGAAAAGCTATTCGACTGAGATATTAAATCTCAGAATAGAGACCAAGAATATTCCAATGAAGTCGATTTAAACGTTCAAAAAATGTTGTATTGAATGCAATATTGAATTATATATATTTTTTGAATTTCTAACAAATTTATTACAATATTATTGAATTTGAAGTCAAACTCAGACTTTTCTCGAATGTATTTTTTTGATTATAAAGTAATCAATAATTTAATGCTTTCTTTAAATAAATATTTGAATGTTTGGAGAAATTCATTTTTAAAGCCTATAATGATTTCAAATGGAAAAGACTTCAAAAGGGATTAAAAGGACCCAAAGTATTGAATGGACACAAAACTAATTAAATTTTATAGTCTTATGTAGTGTGAAATGAACCACAAAATCAGTGTTATTTGTATTCGAAACAATAAGTGAAGTCTGCCTATCGCCTGACCCCTGGGTGTCGTTCTCTTTATCCTATGGTTGAGCTCAATATTGAGAGAAATTAAAGAAAATTCCAATGCTTACTAGAATATTTTCTGGTGGCCTAACGTTATGTAATCCACGTTTAGAGGCCAGTAGTGGCCATTCAGCTAAAAGGGTGTGCAGTTCGGGATTTGTTGAGTCGACTAATTTAAGCGATGTTATTTTGGTTTTGGCGAATTTGAAGTCTTCCAAATCTATTGTATGCAAATCCTATCAAAAAATCAATAAATAAGTAAATTTTATGAACAATCGATTAGTTATAAAAATGCATTCTTTTTGGCCATAATTTCTAACCGAACTCTAGTTTGTTATTATTATTATTATTACTGGAAATTCGAGTAAAGGTGTGTTTGGTTTGACTGAACGACATTTAGTTACGATTTAATGATTTAATAAAATGTTTGTCCAAACCTTACGATCTATTTTACGGACGAATCGATATATTTATTGATCAGACGATACAATCGAATCAGGTTTTTGTCAAATAAATCACTTTCTCTTTACTGCAGTTACTCTCGAGATTCGCGACATTTCTTTCATTTGATGGCATGTATTGAACCTTACTTTAAATGAAAACCTATTTTTCAAAGCTTTTCACACAATTGTATTAAATTCTTATTCCAAATAAAAGTTTCAAGAATAATCTCTCTCTCTCTCTCTCTCTCTCTCTCTCTCTCTCTCACACACACACACACACACACACACACACACACAACAATAACAACAACAACAACAAGTCTTCATAAATATTTGGTTGCGTCAAAAAAGGATATTCTGACCCTTTTTTATGATGTAAATTATTTTGAATAAATTTTAAATTTAAAGAATATTTTGCTCTCAATTTTCATTCAATTTTGTTTATGATCTCCAAAACGGAATTCAGTCATAAAAAGAGAGAGAATTTGAAACACAATAATAGAGTATTATTTTTGTTGACTTTCGACCAGATTTGCAATGATTGCAATGATTCTCATTTATATTTTTCGCACATTTTGTTAAATTTTTCATTCAATAAGTGCATCAAATCTTAGTTTCAGACATCGAATCGATTATCACAATATATGATTTGAGAGAAAACTAATCTAGCTGATAAAGCTTATGGAAATTGGGATTATTTTCTGTTTCTTTCTCTAAGCCTTTCGAGTGAATGCTTTTCGTTCGTCATAAATAGTGATCCGAATCTCTTGAACAGAATTTTTAGATTGCAAGATAACTAAACAAAATAGCATTAATAAATAACTTAACCTTTCTTATAAGAGTTAAGTAAACTTTTGTTTTTTCGATTGAAAATAAGTTAAACTTTTATCCGATTTCTTGAGAAAAGGCCATAAATAGCAATTCGTTTTAATACATATTTAATAGAATGAAAAGACTTAAATTGATTTCTCGGATTATGAGACACATTACGAAACATTTCGTTAAATACCAAATCAGGAAATTTTCAATCATTGCTTTTCTCAGTTTCTTAAATTTTATTCTTTATATTTAATGACATTTTTATCGGAAGAATAGTTTATGAAATGATTTATCGACGAAAGGATTTTTCATTTTAAAAATCAATGAGAATTTCATTGAAATGATTTTTTTATGCACTTAATTGCCATAAATATTGAAATTATTTATGAAAATGAATTATTTAGTTGAATGGATCCAGTAATCAATAAAGTCGAGTGTAAGGGACAGACGTTTGAAATTCGAAGAAAATTATTGTCATTTATAAGAACTTGAATTCATTTCTAAGCATTTTCTTGAATCTAATGTATAAATAAATTTGCATTAATTTTTTGAAAATTTTCATTTTGGGCCATGTATTGGAGAAAGCATTAGTTTTCGCTCTCAGACTAAACTCGATTCAATTTCTTCTCTGATATTTCGGAAGCTGTAGGGATGTGCTCAAATCGATTGCTAAAAATCCATGCAAACTATTTAAAATTCATTTTCAAAAGCATATATTAATAATCAATGCAAAAACCTTTACTTTAAATACAGACTCAAACGAATTGAAACGAAGGAATAAGAGATGGCTTTCTTACAAAATTCTCGAGGCTTTTAGGATAAATTGCATGGAACAACCCACACTACACAGTCCATGCCTTTTAAAACTTAAGAACTTATTTGATGTCAAGTATTACTTTGAATTCAATCACCAAAATTGGTATCGTTTGGTATTGCTTTTTATTCTTGAATTTATTCTAAAAATATTTTTATTTTGAGAAAATAAGCTTGATACTCAGAAGATTTTCGGATTACTTTGAAATTCATGGCAGCCTTAGTCTATATTTTCTCTTCTCATCATTTATTCGTATCTGTCATATGATTCTTGTCTTAATTGAATCCCAGTTGACAGGAGTTCCACTTTTTTGGATGAAAAACAAAGCAAACAAAAGAACATTAATATTGAATTCAATAGTCATTTATCGATCACTTGTTAGTCGTTTGGCTGACATCCAAATAACAGATAAGACAGACTCAAGATATGAATCTTGACTTACACTACACTCTGTATTAATAAAAGACAGTACACAAGAAACTACTTCTTCAACATTAGGCTTAAATTGGATACAATATGTATTATTAGCCTCATTCTGATTCAGACATAACAAACCTTAACCGGGTTTTCAATCCTAACATAATATTAATGTAATTCCAATAAAGTCTAGACTGAAATCTATTCGAATTAATAATCGCCTCAAATATTAGCCTCGAATACAATGAAATTGTAGACTAAATAAACTTAATAATTGATGGATTCTCTCACAATTGAATGTGATTCTTGGTCGCACATAAAAAGTACTAACTCACAGTCATTAAGACCTAAATTCCGTCCCATAATTAATATAATTAATCACTTTCTCTAATCTCTACAGAATTTGATAGTTTCAAGAATAAAATCAATGGAATATAAGTTCATTAGTTTTAGTGGTCTTCAAAGCTATCATTTAATATGATTGCAATCGATTTGTTTCGAATTCAAATCGTTATAAATTAAACGTCTTTATTGTCTTTGACTTTAATTTGTTTCTTTCAATTTAAGAATAGAATAAAATAAGTCGACTCAAAGAATAACGAATTATAAGCTTGATTAATATTAGCAGCGACAACCCAGGGTACAATGAGAATACCCAATTTTGGAAAAATCCTAAAATCCTAAACAGAATTAAAGACAATTTAAACTAAATTAAGGTTAAACTGGATTTAAAACAAATTTAATTAGTCCGGTTAAACTTGCAGTCCACCATTTTACCCTACCCTATATACCTTAAGATTTTGGCCAAAATACCATCTATAAACTCTCTAATTGGTTACTCCTGATTCTTAAATTACTAAGGATAAATGAATTTAACTTCTCCTTGGACCTCAAAGCTAAAGTTCAAATGAATTTTTCAAAACAAAATTCAATTTATTGAGAAGCTAAAAATATAATCTTTCTTAATTAAAGAATTATATTTTGCAATGTATCGTGGGACTTCCGCATCGAGATCATTAGTGACGTTATCAATGATATCCATTCATCACTGGATATTCATTAGTTTTACCCAATTTTCTCTCTTCAGTAATGAGTGGAAGAATTTTTGGATTAAATATTATCTAAAAATAAACTTCCAAATAATGATTAATATTAAGCACTTATTTTCAAACTTATAAGAGTTTACTTCCAAAGTCTTTTCATACAACAAAAGAAAACATTAAATTTCATCGAAAATGAATTTAGTTTCAGATTTCAAGTGAGGTTAAATACCAACTTCTTTTAATTAAATTCTAGAATCTTTCTTTTCAATGTAATCACAAAGAAGTTGTGATCAAAAGCCTCCTCAACTCTCTTCTTAACTATGATTACCTTTTTTTATAAGACATTAGGAATTGTATTCGTTGTTATTAATAATTTATGATCGATAACAACTCATTAACATAATTATATTCATTGTATTTGTGAATCCTTTGTGGATATTCTTTTCTTTTTATTGATTCAGTGAACACATGAATGAAGAGCAGAGAAGGAGTCATGAATTAGACAAAATTTCTTCGATTTTTCTTATGTAACAATTTATACATTAAAGCAAAATATGATATCAAATGTATCCGTCTCTTCTGAATTAATAGTTTGTGTTCAATGAAAACAGGAGATCATAAATCAAACGAAATAACAAGAATATTTTAATATCTATATAAGAAAGACTCGGATAACAATTGGAGAATAGAATTTCTTTTTCTTATACAAGAAATTATCGAATCTCGAGTTACACTCAAAGCAAAAATTTGTAAGAATAGATTGTGTCCTGAATTCTACAAGTAATTTATTCGAGAGAATTCTTGGTTCACTTTTCCATGTTATCGAATATTTTCCAGAAGTGTTGTCATACTTTCATGACATGAGTACCAAATTTATGCCAAAACATAACACCAAACCATGAAATGCATTACTTCAGTGAATTCCGATTTTTTCTCATCATTTCGTTACACAATTTAAACACATTTTAACTTAAATCTGAGTTTTGGCTCACATCTCAAATAAAAGTTAATTTCATTAAAAGAGCTCTTCATTTACAAGACCTCTGTTTTTCTCAATGAATAGAAATTTAGATAAGGAAAGTGTGCTATTCTGAGGTTGTGCTCAGCGCTCACTAAATTAAATTAAGTTTCAATCAATTCATATTCACTTAAAGAGTCGGTGGATAGGAGTAAAAAAGTAGACACAGAATATGGAAATCTAGTTTACAAAAGAGTATTGCAATTTAGAGCTAATTTTGTTCGGCAAATGTCAACGTATAGTGTTTTTCTCTTCAGCACAGAATAATATTTGAACAAAAATCTAAAGCAAAGAACACTTACCAGTGATGTTATGAGATAGTTCTGGAACTCAGTCATCATTCCGACCTGCTGTGCCTGTAATGCAAGTGACACTCCTTTATATGAATTTAAATTAAACCACAGAATAGTATTCATTTCTATGATCTGTCATTCCTTTCGCCCAAATTATCAATTTTTTGATTCAAAACATTATTCAATGCTTTGCTTTCGTGTCATTTGAATAACTGATAAGAATTTTGGTGAGAAAAAGTCAAATCAAATCAATTTGTGCTTTAATTGGGTTTTCTGCAAAATCTCTGCTGTGAGTCAATAAATAGAAGCTGAAAAACGACAGACCCTCAGAGAAATACGACGCAAACTTGTAAGCAATGAATAATTGTATGACATTTCACAATAATATTGAGTTCTTGGCCTTAATTTAAGTGATTTTAGGCCTTAGAAATAAACAATAAAATAAGAAACATCGCAAAGAATAAGCTCTAAAAGTATTATTTTTTGTCTCAAATTCCGTATTTTATATCAGCTTTTGATTCAAAATCTAATCATTTTTCTAAACGAAAACAATAAAAACATTCTCGAAATTGGGGAAGAATCAACTTTCAAAGCAATGGAGTATGATTGGCGATGATTGCTTTTTTACATTCACTTAATTTTATAGCCCCTTATTTTTTTTATCGAACATTTTTTGAATGAAAAATTGTTTTTTGAATTAGTGATCTATTTATGAAAATTGGCTGAAATTTTAATTTTGACGTAATATCGAGTAATTTAATGTCTAAAAAGTAAAAAAAAATCATTACGTGTTTGAGAGCAGTGAATATGTTCTCCCGTTTGACGTCAATAATAAGGTTGGAAAACTTTGTTTTCTTAATTTCCCAAAACAAGTCTCTGTAGGGTTTACCCGAAAATTGATAGAGACTTATAACCCAATTGTTTTGTTCCGCTTCTTTCAGAAAGTCTTGAATGCGAACAATGCCTGAAATGAAAGGTTTGAAAATATGTTTTCCAAACATTTGAATATTTGATTATCTTATTTGCATACTTTGTTATTCAATATAAGAAACACCATGATTAAATATGACTACTTCTCATAAATCATAATTTATAGGACAATCTACCAGGATTCAATTTTATTTTGAATGCCACGAATAAAATCTAAGATGTAATGCAAGGTTTTGAGTAATGATCACTTTTACAGCTATTTATTGGGAAAGAAGAACTGTTCCTGCATGTCGTATATGTGACCATATACCTTTTTTCAAACAATATTTTTCTAGTCTTCGAGAGTCTTTGATATGTTTTGTAATATATTTTGGATTCAAAGAACGATAGTTTATATTGTTTTGAAAGATTCGCTTCAAATCTGATAAATGAAGCAGAAGTTGTAGCGAATGATTGATCGGTGCTCTCATTGCAAACATTGCTATCCATTGATGGGATGCGATACAAACCATTACAATCTGTCTATTATTCCAATTCTTATATATCCAGACATCAACTGAAATTGCCTTTTATTCAGACCATTGAACGAAAAATAGGGTTTGCCATCAAAACAAAATCCAACTATTTTTGAAATATATGTAACTCTTTTCTCAAGTCCTCAGTATTTACTTAAATGCCATATAAAATGTTTGTATAGTTTTTTCTCAATGTTCCTCAACTAATGGAAACAAATCGGAAACAAAGTTAGCTTTCGATCCAACGCTCAAATAAAAAATTTTCTTTTTTCTCTATATTTGGAAATAAGTTTTCTTTCAATACTAATAGAGTTTAACGAATTAAACACTAATTCTCATTGTTTTGGGTCTCTATTTAGGGGTTAGACTAAAATAAACATCCAATCGATTAACTACTGGCAGAGCTCTACTTTATTTTGAATTAACTCAAATAAGGCTCCTTTTTATTTGTTGAGCGCTGAAAAAAGCCCCTAATATTAGATAATATTAATTTTATGGATCTTTGTTTCCAACCATTCAAACCATTATTTTAATGATTTTATGGATTTGAAGTCTATTTCACTAAATATTTGGCTGAAAAGACTCAAAAGCCTAAGAAAGAGAGACGAAAATTGATTTCTTCGAAGGGTTTGTTTGACTTTCTTAGGGGTCTGTATTAGAGACGAATCTTAGGTTAGAATTAGAGAGCAATCCATACCGTGATTATCCTCATAGACAATAGCGAAGGCTTTCCAGCTCCAAGCCTTAACTAAATCTACGTAAGCCCTCGATAAAGACGATGGCTTTGGATGGAGATTAATGGAGAGGTGGTCGACGCCTTCCCTCACATTCCAATGACATTCGATGTGTGGTATTTCGAGCGCATCACAAATTGATTGAACGTGAAGTGCAGTCCGTCCGCCTAATGGACCGAACAAAGCGACCGCACCGCTGGCCAGTAGTGTACAAACTTTGATTGAAAAAAGAGAAAAATAGACATTCAATCAAAACACACAAAAATATCGGATATTCTATTGAAAAATGTGTATAAACTTTGGGTAGACTTTTTTGTGGCAAACTAATGGAAGGATCTGTTTATTATCTATGAGTAAACTTTACTCCAATCTTCTGATACAAGACTTTTATTTATACTAAAAGTTATTTAATAGAAGAAAAAGAGTCCGCTTTTATCTTCACATCAATGCCTTTGTGTCCAAATATTGTATATTTAGTGTTTTGATAGCACCCGACTTATAATATAAGTGGAAAGTGGCGCTCGATTTAGTCCTTTGAGTTTACGAAACACCCGAAAAATATTGATTAATTGCGATTCGGTTTCTCCACTATTAGTCGTTAAGTCTCTAAACTAGACTTTTGGCGAACAAATAGAGTGCAGTAAACATACACTGTTTGGAGAGTACTCCTAATGTAAGACCAATGTGTGCCAAATGTGAACTTAAATTTCTTTTTTTGCTCCGATAACAGCTCTTTATGGACTCGACTTGTTTTTGATACAACCGTTGACCAGAATTAAACTACTGTCTACTCAGTGATGTCAAGGACTGCAAAGTGATATACACTTCAGTCACCATAAATGGCCAGACATACGCACAAAGTCCAGGAAATGGAAATTTGTACACAAACTGCAGATATGAATATATGTTTGGCCGACACGTCATTAAATTAATGGTAGTTTTGCCACTTTTGACAGCACTTTGTTTGCACGGATTCTTATTAGACGAATAGATCGCCTCTTCGAATGGGATTTGGCTCTAATATACACTTTTAGGCATAACTGTGGGTTTGGTCACATATTTATCTATATTTTTAGTCACATTACATAACATAACATCAATTTATAAATGTTCAAACATTAGGTTATACCCCTTCGAGTATCAGATCACTGGTAATCAAAACCAATGACAAACATATGAAAAAATCTCTTTACTCTCTGAATTCAAATAAAGAGTTTAGTATTCAAACCAGGGATGCCCAAAGGAGTTTACCTCTTATCTCCTAGAGTCGAAAATTTTGGCAGCTCCCCATAGAAATTTTCAAAATTTAACATTACAGCTATTGTCGTGTGCTTCGTTTGGCGCCAATTTTTCCCCTTGGTCCTCCTTGGTATTTTTTTCCTTCGTGTCTTTTTGCTTAAAATACCCTCAAATATGCTTATTTGTACCAAAAATTAGCAAATCCCTAGAACCACCTAGAGTCGTCGAGCTTGGGCTACCCTGATCCATACTGAGTTTTAACCAGGGATGCAAAAGGTTTCTATAAGAATCATTTTTAATTCGCACTTAAATATAGATGGATTAAATATGGTTTAACCTCAAGCAAAACTGAATTTCAACAAATTCTGAATCAAATTGTAGGAAAATGGCGGCCATTGTGAATCTTAACGAATTTTTTAGATAAATCGCCAAAATTTTTGATTAATTTTCTATGTGATAATAGTTTTTTGGCCACTCTCTACCCTGTACCTTCCGCGTCTCTGGTTTTAACAATTGTCTCCTCCGGGGCTTTAAAATTAATGCTCGCATTAGTTATATATGACATGATTTGATATTATACTGAAATATAGAGCAAATATATTATTACTTCACTGAATATCATTAGTTTCAAGACTCAAATCATATAAATTTTATCTAAAATTTTTAACTCAAATGCAAACAAAACATCAAATTTTAAATTAAATTTTCAAAAATAATATCATTTTATTAAAGGATTTTTTAATTTTCTTTTCAGTTTTGGCGTTATATGAATAAACTTAGGGCTCAAACATGAGATGACATATTGGAACACAAGTTATTGGTGGCAATCAATCAATCATATTCTGCTTATATTCTGCTCATATGCTACTCATATTCTATTCATATTCTACTCATATTCTGTTCATAGTTTGTGAGGTTGTAATCAATATTTAAATCATTCATTTATTGCAATTTTTCTGTGTTTTGGTCAAACATTTAGGAAATAAAAGTCAATTTTGTCGACAGAGAAGAGAAAAGCAATTTTCTAAACACTGAAAGGAAATTAGAAGAATAGCTGACGAAAAGTGAAGAGAATTTCTATTGGGTTTCAAGACTTGAAGGGGAAGACTGTCGACAATTCAGTCAAATCGTGATTAACGATCCGTTTTATTGATTGATTAATGTATGGAATAAGTCATTCGATATTATCATTTATATTATGATTTTCGGTGTCAGTCCTAATGGAATAACTCTGGTATTCGACATCAAAAACATGCGTTTGAGTGCACTCTTTTAATTCAATTGAATTTTGTCCTCAAAAGGGACAAAAATATCAAAAATGTGTAGACATTCAGACTAACAATAATTTTAGTTACAATTAGCTTTTGAACATCCAATCAATTCTTGAAAGTACTTGATAATAATGTTTAGGAACCATTTTACTATAAGCTAATCAATTTAAAAATTATTCCACCAGAATTACCTAAATAGTTATGCTTAGTAAGCCTGGTTAACCACAATAATAATAATTTTGATGATTATTACATCAAATGAAATAAAAATTTGAAATATTTCTTAAAAAATTAACAGTTAATGAAAGAATAGTCCCGGGATTACATCTTTGGTAATAATCTCTGGTAATGTCATTAAGGAGTTTACAAGAAATTAGTTTTCGGATCATTCGCTTTCATTCAATTATTTGTGGCACAAAAAATAATCTTTGATTTGCTTTACTTCGAGAAATTGTTGTTATTATTAGGAATGAAAGCGAAAACAAATAAAATTGAGACAAAAGTTCGGCTCAAATAACTTATATTTTAATAATGGTCTGAGAGTTGAGGCAAAAGTCAAAACTTCTGGACAACAGATGTGAAAGAATTTTGGTTTGCGAGAGAAGGCGAGGGAAAGCCATCACTAACTGTATAACTGGTAAATAAAAAATATGACGGATAACAACAATAGGTTTAAGTTGATGTCAATTCAAACCGAAGCCAAATATTATTATAGCCTTTAGTAGCGTTTGGTATTAAGAAAATGCTTCGACATTAAAGAAGACTAAATAAGAAATGATTTTTATATGAATATTATATGAAAATCTTCGTCGATATAAATATGACATTTATGTGCTGCCATTCATCTGAATAATTAACATATTTTTTAAGGTCTAATAGCAGAAGGATTTGCACACAACTCAGGCCATAAGTCAATCCTTTTTTCTATGCATTTAATATAAGAATAAATTTTATTTATTTCCAACTTTTAGATTATATTTTTCAGCGCTTCTAAACTGAATATAAGTTTTTGTTGGCACAGAATAAACCATAAATAAAAATAACCCCAAAAATTGCAAAGAATGGCTGAGGGTATAAATGAAAGCCTATTTGGGGAACAAGTCATACATAATATTGAATAATAGCGATTCCAGACTTCTATATAATACTTATTCAAACACTTCTGTGCCCATTCTGTGCTCTTTTATCTTCTATTGAACTCAAAACGTCTTTTGGGATAAAAGAATGTTAGGCAAAAAATGTCTAAGATTATCTTATTTTTGATGCAGAACTCTATGTGAATCACTTGAATTAATAATCAAATGTCAATTCTTTTATTGTTACTCTAATTCGCTTTCATTTTCACTAACATTTCATTGGATTCCGGTTTAAATTCCAAATGAATTCAACACAAGAACTCAGTGGATATGCAGAGGATATAAATGTTGATAGGTTGCATAAATTATCTTCCCATTGATTGTTAAGAAAGCCTTCAAATGACATTCAATTGAAGTGAATTTGAAATAATGTAAAATCCAAATAATCTGATTACAAATTAGAATAATAGCCAAACACCGAAAGTATTATGAATTCATTTATCATATTTTGAGTGATCGTAACCACAAACTACTCATTATTAGCAAAGATTTCATAAATCTTCGGCACATTTATCATTCTTTTCCAATAATAGAGTCAAACGCCTTATCATTTGAACTCAACTGTCATTTAAACAAATATTTAATTAATTTCGTAATCAAATGATTAAAATATAATTAAATTCTGATTTTTGATGAAATATACAAATATTTATCTAATGTTTGAATAAGTTGTGAACAAAATTCTTTAATTAAGTAATGATTTGCTACTAATCAGTGAAAACAAATTAATTTTTGATAAGTGAAGCACTGAAAAAGATTACCAAATAATCATACTTTGCATATTATACAGGTCAATTCGATTTATTTTTGAACACAAGAGTTTTCACCATGTCATGGTTTTATTCTTAACAATTATCACAGTTTTGAATAATTTCGACACATTTAACAGAATGTACGAATGACCCTAAATGACCATGTAAAAGCGATGAATTATAGATATGTATTTTTAATAGTGATTAAAATTATTGAGCTCATTCACGAATGAATTTAATGAATTTTAAGTAGATAATTACTTAGAAAAGGTGAAAAAACTAAAATTAACTGGCTTAACGACACTTATTGTCTCTAGAAAACAAGTGATGCGTTTATAGAATTACATAAGTCTGTGTTTGCAACAAAAAAAGTTGATATAAAAACTATTGTTTATAGGAAGGACTTCAATAATTTTGATTTAAAAAACGTATTAACTTTTGTATTATGACAGGTGAAATTTGATGAAAAAGTGACAAACTGCAATATTTCTTTTGATGACATATTGAAAATTATTTTTCTAAAAGTGATCCAAAAGTGTCATTGCTTTCCGTTAATCTTATATTCTTGATCATACATATGTATTCACAAAACTGGGTGTCACATAAAGACACTTTACGAGAATTCTTTGCTTGTTTTAGAATTACCATGATAACCTGTTTTACATAAGAAATGATTTTTTAATAATAAATAAATTAATAAATAAAACAGATTATTGAATGTTCTTCACTAAACTTCACTGTAATTAGCATTTTAAATACTACTTAATTTTTGATGGAAATGTTGAATCCCTATTGTATTGTATAGTTTAGCATTTGATTAAAACAAAGTAAAATTGAAGGCTTTTATGATTTTGAGAGTAACTTTGTCATTAATTAGCAATAAAAAGTCTAACTTGCTCAAAAATACCAATTTCGCTACAATATGGTTATTATTTAACCAAATGTGAGCTGAATGTTGACACCATTTGACTTTTTCCATATTATTGCTTAATATAAACAAGTTCAGTTCAAACTCAATGCCACTACATCTACAAAGCATATCTCCATAGGCCAGTCTCAACCCTATCGCTTTCCAAGTTTCAAATTGAAATGAAAGTACTGTGCTTTTCATTTTTACAAAGTTAACATAGCTTTTGACAAGTCTAGAAAAGTAAATCCCAACCAATCCCTAGCCCCACTCGGAATTCCCTCTAGGGAAGTCCATCAATAAAGAAAACGCATATCATTTCAATGCTAGAAATCGTATTTAAGTCAATATTTACACATTTCTTCTCAAGTAATCATTGATTCTTACATTTTTACTGAAGATTTATACCATATTTTAAAAACTTTATGAAAAAAATTATAATTTCTCTAAATTAAAAATCTTAAAAGTTATGAACAAATTAAGCTTTTGAAGGGATTAAAGTTTATATACTTTGTAGGGAATTCCTCTTCATTCATCTGCTCTAAAAATAAACCCCTAAATATCGATTCCCGTGGAGGGAGTGATTGCCGCCGTTATTTCTAGTCTCAATTTCGATAGCTAATCAGAATTTATATAATTTTGACAATTGAAAAAACAAGAGATGCCTTTGTTTTGCATTTATTAAAATCAATATTAAATTGTATTCAAACTAATTAAAGGCAAAACTGAATGAATGAATGAATTTAATTAAAGGAAGACATCAGTAAAATGATTTCAGAAAACGTCGCCTTTTCCTCAATAAGTTCGCAATAATGTGATAGAGAAAAACATATGATATAGTCAGGAGATTTTCAAATTTGATTATGGTAATTCATTATTAATTGAAAACTAATCTCTCGGGTGTTAGTTTCAAATCTATTGATGCGGTCTTTCATTAGAATTCAAATGGTTTTGACATTCATTTGCCTAAAACTTTCCGTAAAAAAAGTTTAAATAAATTCAAACATTTTTCAAAATTTAATTAGTTTTTCGATAAATTTTGATTCACAACAAAACGACCAAATTATAAATTGGATTCATTTTTTTTAAAAAAGTTGTTGTTTAGAAGAATTGTTGAATAATGTTCGAAGCGATACAATCAATCGATAGAATCTATTGAATAGATTTTGTTTTATTGCATTATTATTATTCTCAGAGACTTTTATTTATTTTTGGTTCAACTCATCAGATGACGAATCTTCAGGAAATTCAAAACGTGAATAATATTTTAATAATTTCTATAAAGTACTGTCTGAATATAAACGGACACAAATTGGTAAAAAAAGAACTTAATATTTACCAATGCTTTAGCTTGATTCAATGCTCCAGGTTCAATAAGGTTTTGATGTGGAGTCAGCGGAAAATTGCTTTTCAATCTTTATCTATTCTTAAAACATACTGAAAACTATGAAATAAGTTAACAAGCTTTTATTTTGATCATTTCTATGACTTGCGTATTACCATAACAATGATTGATTACTTTTATCTGAAATTTATATGAACTCAATTTTTTACCAATTATTTTGTGAAATACATATAAAATTGTGAAAAACCTCTGAATCTTATGATCGAAACCAAAATATGTCACAAAATGGCAGTAAATTGACACAAAAAAACAACAAAATTATATGTTTATTGACTTAATGTAGAAATGATGACAACTTTCCATAAGATTGTAAGAAATGGAAATATATTTCTCTCTGGTATTCATCGAATCAAAAAATAATTCACTCAATATTTGTCTTAAATATGCGGTAATTTTGTGAATGAATCACATTTGCAATAAAAATAACGTTCAGACAATAGAATAAAACAAAAATCTAAGAATCTTTTGGACAAATCTATTGTCAGTTTGTCATCAATTTTAGCCAAAATAATCCTATTATCGAAATGAACTCATCCATAATCTAATGGACATATTCAACATCTTTGAAAATAAGGCCCACACTTCACAAAAAATAGTTATGAAACGATCATTAAAACAAAAAAGAATACACTTAAACTACCCTGTACTATAGCTTAACTAACTATAACGAACTATTACATAACTATTACTATAACTATTATGTATTTTTGTTTCAATTGCTTTTAATCAAAGTTAGCACATTGCAACCACTAAGAGCACAAGGTATTAGGTCTCCAACTTATATATATCTACCCATGTCATTTCAGATTAACTCTTCTCCTTAATTATCAAGAAGAATATAATTTTGATATAAAGGGCGTATTGGAAATGCGTTCCTTGGAGAAAATTGTAAATAATTCAAAGAGTTCAAGGTCTTTTTCAGAAAAATTTTAATTAGAGATAGGTATTTATATTCAAATTAGATTTTATTTCTTAAGAGGCGCATAGACACCATGTGATCCGACCAGCTTGATGTTACGTCGGAGGCCTTCTGTTAGAGCCTGTGCATACTTTTCGGACACATATTTATAGACATTTTCCCAAATACTTTTGAATCCATTGAGATTTTTAGACATTTTAGATCTCTTTGAATATACGGCTTTACAAATTGACCAGAATTGCTCTATTGGTCTGACCTTTATATTCTGCACCCTTCCCGCCGATACCCCAACTTTGTTGGCCGTATCCGTAATACTATTTGAAGAATTGACCAAACATTTCATGATTTTGTGGACATTGTTCTCAGTTGCCACTTTGATTTTACTGTCTTGGATCGGTTAAAATTGTGCTGTCCCTCTTTCTTGATATATTTGAATCATTTTGTAGAGACCACGACTGCAATAACCCTCTTATTTGAAATGAGAAACAGTTTTGAATTTATCAAAATTGGCTTTTTCTGTGTAAAATTGCACAACTCTTTCAGATAGTCGTTGCCTTTTTTCCCTGTTCATTTTAAAACTAATCACTTATGAGAAAAAAATAAAGTATCTTTGAATTAAGAAATATTTGGACAATAACTTGAATCAGTTGTCAACAAAAAAAGAACTAGTGGTTTCGAGTCACGCGCTCTTAATCTCGGGGAACGTATTTTCAATACGGCCTTTATTATTTATAGGAGTATTGAATTTTATTATAACATGCAAAATAAATTTAAAGTGTCTTGATAAATTTGTTTTTTCGAACTGAAAATGGCAATTTTTCAATTTTTGAATTTGAAAAAACAAACTTCATAATTTTTTACAAGATGATCTTGTAAAATCAATTATCTGATACTTTAAATTTATACAATTATAATTGCTCGCTGTAAAAATAATAGTTTCAAAATCAGAGTATTCATACTGACTGAGCCAGTTAATTCTTATTCTATCGAAATTAACCCTTGTTTACAAAATGATCTGTCACATTTGAATTACAATGAACTAACAATTTAAAAGTTGCTCAAAATTATTTGAAGATATCATTTTAGCTAGTTTCATTATCAAACATTTATCCAAGCAATTAATAAATGAGCATTATTCAGATGAAAAATATCTTGTTAATTGGCATCATTATTAATTTAAATAATCAAAATAAAATTTTTAAGAAATCTCCTTGGGATTAAAAATAATGAATGGTTTTATCAGGCTAGTCTGAATATGACATTATATAGTTGGAGACCCAATACAATCCAGATAAAAGTTATTGGAAGTATACACCAATTATGTAAGAATTGATACCAACAGTGGTTCTATTGAAAGACGAATAATTCAGTGATGTTTGCATTGAAAGGCCTTTTGTTTTGTTGTACTTAAGCCTATATTAAGCCTACTTGGTTGTCCCTGCATTTGATAAAATCTTTTGATACAATAGAGTGGGATTTGAATAACTCTTATTTGAATTGGTTTCCAATTTAATGGAAATTACAATCATTGGGATGTTGTCGTTGAAAATGAGCAATAGATTAGACAATTGACAGTAGCCAGGGATGGCCAAGCTTTTTGACTCTAGTGGGAGAAGGGGTCTTATATAGGGGGTTTTCAAATATTT
>JAQGCS010000111.1:0-35667 GCA_034702105.1 Fuscozetes fuscipes
TTAATTAATACATTTTCGCTTTCGAGATTCAATTGTACCTCTCTCATATTGGGGTTGACTGTGACTATAACTGTATACCAGACTCGAACTCGTGTTTTGTTTGAATACATTTACACATTTAAACAAATATTACGAAAAAAATCAAAATTTAACCAAAATTTGTTTGAAATGCAATTCATTGGTTCAAAGAACTAGTAATCAATGGTACAAACTATCACTTTCTTATTAGAGTTGCCAAACCTCAAGAAATTACCTTGAATTCCAAAAAATGTGTCTCTCTGAAGTCTCAAAGGGGTCTAACCTTAACAAAGGGAACTCAAGGTAAAAAGAGAAATTATTAAAGTCAATAAACCCTTGCAAGTCAAAAATTTCTCAGAAATTATAATTAAGCCATTCGCTAAAATATTAAAATTATGATCAAGTAGATATGTAAATAATATCAATAAAATGCACTTAAATATAGAAATATACGACAAATGAATTAATAAAACATAGATTTTTTCTGTAAAAAATGATTTTGTCGAGGAATCTCAAGGTAATTTTGACTTGTTTCTGCTGTTTATCAAGGATTGGCAATTTTCCATTTGGTGACACTATTTCTTATCGATAATTCAATAAATCAAATAAAATATTAAATCGATTTCGAGGACTTTCGAAAATCACCTCAAAAATGAAAGCATCGCACCACTAACCAGTTGATCAAGCTCACATTCGCAGTTATTATTTTCAAACGAAAACATGCTGAGCACTAACTTCCATGTTATTGATTACGTTGTGTTCATATCCTTATTAATCGCTTCTTCTTTGATTGGAGTGTTTTTCTGGTGGAAGAGTCGTAATAATGCCACAAACGAGGAATTCTTGACCGGTAACCGAAAGTTAGGCGTATTTCCGGTCACACTATCACTTGTGGCCAGTTTTATGTCAACCAACACATTGTTGGGCGCACCAGCCGAGGTCTATCAGGTGGGCACACAATTTGTGCTCCAGAATATCTCGATAGTTATCTCGGTAGTTCTGGCGGCCGAAGTATTTATGCCCATATATTACAAAATGGAGATTATTAGCGTTCATGAGGTCTGTCCACTTAATTATCAACTTTTGTATAAAATTTATATAAAGATCTTTCACTAGTATTTGTCAAAAAGATTCGGGTCAGAATATGTCCGCTACGCAGGCACCATTGGCTTTCTTCTAGCTACGGTACGGCATGAGTTTGGCAGGTTAATTTTGAATAATCATTTATTTTTAGGTCCCTTATATGGCAGTTGTATTATACGGTCCATCCCTTGCATTGAGTTCAGGTAAATTAAAATGAAATATATGAGCTAGGCTATTATATTTTGACTTATAACCAGTGACACCGCTATCGATCCCCACATGTATTCTTGTGGTCGGAATTATCTGCACTTTTTATACATCAGTTGTGAGTTTGAAATAAAAGTTAAATATTTTGAACAAATATTTTATTAAATGAGACTTACAATCAAAGGGCGGAATAAAAGCTGTCGTTTGGACCGATGTTCTACAGTGTATTCTAATGTTTATGGGAGTGATCATGGTCATAATTCAGGTATTTTTAACTACATTTACGAAGTAAGAATGTAGTATATAGTTTTGTCGTTCTGCCGCTTTTGATGAGGATTTCAATTGGATGTAAATGTAGTGGGAATTGGGTTTAAACCGAACTTGTTTTAATTTCTAAATATTATAATAACACTTGACATTGTAGGGCTGTATGGAGGCGGGAGGACTGGCAGAAATTTGGAGGATTAATGAAGAGGGAGGACGGCTCAAATTTTTCAAGTATTTATTGCTAGAGCATTTGAACTCTTTAAAGACTTAACTTTGGAATTCAGTTTTGAATTCGATATATACAACCATGACAACATTTGGAATGTTATAATCGGGACAATCATCTATTGGTCTGCAGTTCACTGTGTTCTGCAGACTCAGGTGCAGAGGTATAACAGTTTGGAGTCCGCAAAGAAGGCCAGGAGGTTAGTCATGCGGTTGAAGTATCAACGTTACATATGATTTTGAAAACAGGACACTTTACTACAATCTGCCCGGACTCATCATACTCGCAGTAATGGCAGTGATGTGCGGATCAGTCATTTACGCCAAATATCATGACTGCGATCCAATCACTTTGGGTCTAATCACACGACACGACCAATTGATGCCATACTTTGTGATGGACACTTTAGGCAAATACCCTGGTCTGCCCGGACTTTTTGTTGCATGTGTCTTCAGTGGATCGCTCAGGTATTTTAACTTAATTCAAATGACATGGATTAACACTTTGAATTCAGTACACTTTCCTCGGGATTCAATGCATTAGCGGCCGTCACGTGGGAGGACCTGCTTAAGGATAAGATCAAATTGAAGAGCAAGAAACAAGAGCTAAACATAACTAAACTGATCGGTCAGTTATTTGACAAATAATTTATGATCTAATGGTGGCTCTAATGTACATAGCGATGGGTTATGGTATTCTCGCCATTGCCATGTCATTTGGTGTGGGCAATGTGGGAACAGTATTACAGGCCTGTATGGCCCTGGTAGGCTCGATGGTGGGCCCTCTATTCGCATTATTCTGTTTGGGTGTATTCTTTCCTCACGCAACTGCACCGGTATGTTTTGACCTATAAAAAGACCTTATTTAGTTGTTAATCAACTTAGGGTTCGGTAATTGGCTTTGTACTCGGAGCGTTTGTTAGTCTCACCTTGTCCATCGGCTCCCTGGCTATTCCCAGACCAAAAGTATCTCTTCCAACAACACTAAAGAGTTGTACCCCCGATGTAATCGAGTACGCCTTCAATACATACAATGGTTTACCGAACTCCTCATACATTGAATCATATGATAATCCCGAGTAAGTGCTTTGCAATGCGTTTGATGTCAGCACAGTTTCAATTAATTGCATTCATCTTTCAGAGGTTTAGCGAAGTTTTTCCACATTTCATACCTGATACTATCTGTGGTCGGATTTATTATCACCCTCGTTATTGGAATTGTTTTGAGTTTTTGCATTGGTCAGTATTAGCAAACATATTAATAATACAGTGAAAAAAATTATAAATCACTCGCATGAACATGGTCACACTCACTTAAAACTTAGCTTAATCTATTGACATGCAAAATTAAACGATATGATTCAAGTTTATCTTAGCTAAAAAGCGAGTCTATCATGCAAAAAAAGTTATTGAAAGATCTGGTTTATAATGTTTTTCATTGTAACTTACTACTAATAAGTGAAACTCATTCAAACTATTCATGATAAATAATTTTGATCTAGGCAAACGAAATAAGTCAGTAAACCCTGATTTGCTTTGTCCCATTCACAAGTATCTATTCCCTTGGACTAATAGCAAAGAGATTAAATGATAAAGATTTCATTTTAATCAAATATATTCTCATCAATAAAACTTGAAATATCAGCATGATCAACTTTTCTCAATAAATATTACTTAAATACTTAATCGCTGAAATTATTGGTAAACTTGTAATTAAACGAAAATGGATTTAATTTCAAAATCAGTCTCAATCAATTATGCATGGTCAAAGTGTTAAGACAAAAGAATAAGATTGCAAAACAGTGTTCGAGTCTAACAAAATAAGAGCACAGAATTGATGTCATTTTAATTTAAAGTATTTTTAATTATTAAATAAAAGTTTATGTATTCGTAATAATTGTTTTCATTGAATTCACTGTCGATAAGAGTCAACACCTGATAGCCTGCGGTCACAACAAATACAAACGCTTTTACTTTCATTCAAAACAGAAGTTCAAAGTTGCAAAACACTCGAACATTGGGTTAAACTTGTGGGTGTGCGTCAGAGTGAGGGCTGAGCACCGGCACAATGTGAGAGGTTAGGGGAATGACAGCTAACGGTCGTTCATTCATAAAAATTTCAAAACATTGTCCAGAAAAAGATGGCCTCACGATTAAGACGTTCCTCCCGGCGCTTCATATCTCAATTAACTCTCAAAAGTGATTCACATTTGAGAAGGTTAGACGACAGGTCGAACCCCAAGTTCAGGGCATCGCTCCGGTATACCAAAAGGCAACGGGTATGTCCTCAAAGATGATCAACATTTGAATGCATGCCTTCAAAGCATTTCTGTTTATATTTCAAACGCTATTTTCGCGCGAAAGCCATCACTTGCTTTGAAAACAAGTTTCTCTCCGATCAGTTATCCATCGAATGCAAACAACAAGTATTTTATCATTTATTCTGAATATTATGATTAGATTTATTTGAAAACCATTTGTTATCAAATATGATATAAAATAATCAGCAAATTATAGGTCCGTTAAAATTGTTCTCAATATCTGATCGATTCAATCAAATCAGGTATTAATCAAAAACTTGTCCGGTCATTTGAAACTTGCAATTAATTTGCGACTAACCTAGTATTAAAGACATCAGGTTTTATGGGAAAATCCTTATCTATTGAGAAAAAAATGTATTTTTATTAATGGAGTGATCGATAACTACTCTATTATTAAAACACTTTCGATGTCTATAAATATTGAAAGACTTTTATTACAAAACATTTAAAATCGTATTAATATCACAAAAATTGTTTGAAAAGTTGGAAAAATGATTTGTTTGAAACCATTTTTTATTAATATAACCATTAATTTGTATAAAATAAATGCATTGATTTCCTCGAGGTTTGCAAATATTTATAAAAGCATTTCAAAAACAATTTAAAAAAAGGCTGATTTTGTGCTCATTCTTTTCTTATCTATTTTGATTGTATCTTACCAAATCTGCTAAAATAACTTTTAAAAACAATTAATCAGCAAGCGCAATATAATCTGCTAATATATAATCGAAAAAGGAAGCTTATCATGATAATCTTGTTCATTCGCTCACCAGTTTAATGGGCTTCTCAAATGTAAGGGCCAACTTGGCTATTCTTCAACGAAAAACATGACACCTGTCTCTGTATCTAAACTTTCCATTTTAATGATAAATAGCAGCTGTCATTATCTGACACTAGATAATGACCAGTGTTAAATGAAAAAATTATCTGTCTCGAATTAATGACTAGATAAACGTTCAATTACGCGTATTTAGAATTGTGCATGATTAAATCCACTATTAATAGCTAATAAAGCATTTCAAGCGATACCTTCCAATCGATTCATTTGTTAGAAAATGTAACTCAAATTAAGGAAAACTAAAACCTTTCGATTAATTAATAAAAAAAATATTTTAATTAAAAATCCATTTGAATATGAATTGAGGAAAAGCCCAGAACTGGTTCACTGTTTTGTCAATTCTTTTGATCAGTTAATGACTATTCAATCAAATGAATAACTGATTTGTTATGTAATTCAGATTCAATTCACAGATTTTTTCGTTGAGTGAAAAAAGAGATTATTTGAGAAAATCAAAGAATGTTTTGAATTACAAACAAACCGTCGAATGTATTATCATTTGGATAATTGATTGATTGGTTTAGTGGTCAGGTCAGGGGATGACAGCTAATTAGGTCATTGGGTTGTGTCGTTATTCTGTCCCCTAAGGACTGATTACTTCAATAATTTGTTTGTTTGTCTTAAACTCATATAATTTTGAGTAAATATTTGTGTTTGAATTGGGGGCCAATTATTAGTGAATTTTCAATTTAATCATTAAATTAGAGATAATTGTGAGAAAAATCATCCGGATCTAATTCTGGACTCCAATCAAGACATGATTAGCTCAGGACTCATGAAATTTCCTCAATTTTCCGAACTATTATTTTGAAAATAAAACAATTTTCTCACAAAAATTTATTTCATTCAATCATTTTATTGAATTAAAGTTCTTTGAACTTTAAAATTGAGTAATAAAATGCATTATTGACTTAATAACGAGTGCTAAACGCCATAATTGAGTGAATGGTGTGTCATATGAGAAATACCCGGCTGTTTACCAATAGACTCGAATTACATTTTTATTTGTTATTAAACTGACATTCAATCGGTGGTTGCCTTTAATTAGGATTCAATGAAATATCTGATAAAATTCTGTTCAAATATTTGCTCGAAAATATACATTTCGTTTTTGTGAAGGCATTGGGAAAATGTCATTTCATCCGACAAATAATCATTGAATAAATTCCTTGTTGAATCATTTCCTTATTATTTTTCAAAAACATGATTTAAGCCAATGAAAACTTTTAAAAACTAAGAGAAACAAATTGCAGACAAATTTTCCTTGATTAGAAATATCAAGATAATTAATGTAAGGAAAACCACTATATATCTCACAACTAATGGTAATTTAATTTTATAATTCAATCACTAATTTGTTGTAATTTAACCAAAGCTTCACTTTTTATAATAAAATTTAATTTTATGTTAATTCAAATTCTTTTCAATTAATATCTGAATTGAAATCTAAATACTTATGCAAATTGAAAATCAAATTCCTTTCCCTTAATTATTTGCCTCCAATTGAATATTCAACGCTTTTTCTACGAAATATATTCACATGATCAGGATAATTCATAAAATTAATGAATTGCACAAAATATTCTGCACCAGAACTCCGCCCAATTTTATTGTTTTGCAAAACTTAATTAATTTATTGATTAATATTCAAAAAAATTAGTTTTAAAAATTAGTTCAAATATTTATTTTGCTTATGGTTTGCATACAAACCGAAAGTGAATCAGAACTTCGAGAATAGATTTATCATAAAATGACCAAAACTTCCACTTATTTTCAAAATTTGATTAACGACTTAATAGGTTCTGAATATTATTCACATTTCGATATCTAATAACTGTTTAAATATTTCTCTTAAAAATGAGTTATTGTTTCAAATCGTGTAACGAATTAATAAATTACACCAAGAATTTCAAACATCGATAAAAACAAAACTGAATTTCCATATTCTATGTATTGTAAAGATTGATTTGACCCAGTATATCAGCTCTAATATAATAATCGAGGAAGGATTTCAACAGACTTTCGATAATAAGGAACCAAATCATTACATAAACACGACTTCAAAGAGTTTGGTCTTTAAATCTAATTATTATCTCTCTATTCAATGGTTTAATATAATGAGAGAATAATTTCTGATCTAATTTTCGTGTAATCTATCAGTGATTTCAATAGACTTTTAATAGAGAGCCGACGGAAAGGCGGATAAAACTAAACTTATTTAATATTTCATTCAATTGAATGTAAAATTATTTTTCAAATGAATTGAAATAAAAATTCAAACATTTTAGACAATGAATTAAAAGTTAGGCATAACTTCGAGCACTTCCCTAATAATTGACAATAAATCTTAAATTATATATAATTTGTCTCTCATTGAAGTAAAGCACGAAATAAGTGAATGAATGAATCGACAAAATCATAAATAAAAGTAATATTCTATTGAATCGATTCCACACTGAATTGTGTTCATCACCTGCCAGTCCTCTCTCTCATTGCCAGTAAAATACCAGATTTGCATATACTGTGCTGGAGGTCGTCGATCAAGCTATATGCGAATTTGTGAAGGTGAAATTCAAATTAGACGCACATTTCAGTCAAACAATCCTTCATTTGATTATTGATTCAAAGCAACAAATACTAAATACTAACCCCAATATCTTCTGTCAACTTTTTTTAAAAAGAAAAATGGTCCATTTTCTTTTTAATCAATTAAGTTTCCTAGCCATGAGGTATGAACTCCCATGATTGTGTGGGTGTGTGAGCACATCCTTGTTTATTTTTTGTTATTCGACAGAAAATTGAATCCATCTAAATTAGTTGAGATCTGTCTTGAATTTAAACTCTGATCAATTCAAACAGTGATTGCAGATCATCAGACTATATAATTAACATTTATCCTTGTTGATCAACAGACACAACAAATAAGAGGAAAGAAGTAATTATCGGAAAACTCATTCCTCATTGTATTTTTCACATCGTTGAATATTCAATTAACTTGCTCCATTCTCTCCGTACATCAGTCTGCAAATCTAGTATTCTTATACTAAGCAAGGTTCTATACGTACATTTCAGATGTAGCGTGAATTTCATTTCAAATCTATGAACTATTTCATAGAATTTTAAAAATCATGTTCATTATATTCATGGATATATTTCTGGGTTTAAATTAGTTTTCAATTGAAAACAAGGCCTCACTTTCTGTTATGACTTTTATATAGGCTTACAATTGAGTGCAAAGTCAGCACTAAATTCAATTTAAATCAATAGAAAATGTAATTTTTTAGTAAAAATATTCCATCAATTGATTGCATTAATATAAAGATTAGAAAAATATTTGATTCGATTTTATTCATTACAATAACAAATTCATTGAATGGAATTTATATTTCTGTTTATTACTTTTCCTTTCATTTTTTATAACATTTAAATTCAAATCCATTGTCGAATAGTATGGAATTTTTTTCTTGCCAGTAATCCATAATTTGTTACTAGAACAAATTCTGTGTTCTATCTGTGGTTTTGTTCATTTAATTCAATTTATTGAAGGATAACATTAATACCAATTAATAATCCTTTGGTTAATCGTTTTATGCAATTAAAAAGTTTCCTTTCTTACTAATGTATTCAAAGGTAAGTTTTGGAAATTCTTTCGTTCAAATTGAAGGTCATTTTTTCCATCTTTTATTGAAATATCAGTCGATTGTATGATAAGATTGATTATCATTTGTTATGATTTATTGAATTGATGTTTATTCTACTCTACATTTGCAATATTTTATTATTATTTATTATTATTTCATTTATTCTGAGTGAAGGTTAAAATAGATTTCATATGAATTTCTAATTAAATACAATCAGTTGTCAAAGAAATCAGAGTAATATTCAGATCATTATATGTTTTTTATTTCTATATAATTACATTATATTATACTTTATATAAATCTATGAATATATTGAAATTAAAATAACAATTCGTGTGAATATATTTTACATATGATTAATGCATTTCTTCAAAATCCAAACTAATATTATTTTGAATTACTGTTTCACTCTTTTTATTCCCATTCTTTGACATTAATTGCATCCACAATGGGTAGAGTATGTCTTACAGTATGTGCCACTCGTATGTCTTACAATAGCAGCACTCAATCGGAATACCTTTAAAGCAAAACTCTTAAAAATGGTTTAGGACAGCGCCCATGTTAAATATGATTGACATATTAAAACTTTCTGGTTACTTGATATTTTGAAATAAATATGAACAATTTTAAGTAAGAAATTTTTCAAAGATTCATTTTATACTTAATATGCGATTAATGCAAATTTATTGATTACTAGTTCAATTTCTAACATTACGTTAATTATCTTGTTCATAGGGAGAAGTGTGTTGAACTTATTTGAAATACACTGAATTTGTTTTTTTTGGAGGGATCCCCAATGGGTAAGGGTGCTAGCCCGTTCATAACTCCTTTTTTTGTAACTTCAAACCTTGTTCATTTCCACAGATTAGTTTCTCTCTTTAAATCTTTCTTATTTTCACCAAAATATAATAACTTTAAGTGCCTTTCCACTTTTTATATGCATCAAGTTTGACATGGTAAATATGTTAACATGTAGATTATGCCACTTTTAAGACTTTTGCTTGAGAGGTATTCCGATTGAGTGAAGGAATTGATACAAATATTTCCCAACACCCGAAAGGCTTAACTATTTTCAAGTTTATCCCCGAGAACATTTAAATATTACTATTCATATCACAAACCTTTGTGCTGATTACCCACTGATTTATGAGCTCTTCTCAGACAAAGTATTATTTGTTGTGGTTTCAAATGCTTTTTTTATTTTGAATAATATTTGAATCTGTGATCCATTGAATGCAATTTAGTTTACAATCATTGAAATTATCTCTAAAATAATATAAACTCAAAACAAATCATTAGGTTTTGCCGACTATTTGCACAAAATATTTGCTATTATCTCGACTCAAATAATAGTATTTTGTGGTTATGTTGAGAGAGAGAGAGAGAGAGAGAGAGAGAGAGAGAGAGAGAGAGAGAGAGATTACTGGACTGAAAATCTCAATTCATAGCAAATTGAATGTAAAAAGCTTTGAACAAAATCTAAACAAATGTAGGCTTTTGTTATGTATTCTGGGTTTAAGGTTAGCCATAAACTAAAGCAATAGTTATATAAAAAGTTTTGAAATACTTTTTATTCCATTTAAAACAATAGATTAAAAATTGGATTACATTTCAAAACTGAACACAACTTTTGAAATTTCAATGATTTTAGAAAAATTAGTAGAAAATGATTTTTGAAAATGGATTTGAAGTTTGAAACCAATTGTTATTCAATCAAATCAAAAGTCAGAACCAATTAGTAGTTGAAAATGATTTTGAGAGGCCGTGAAATGATCTGACAAAACTCAAAAATCATGAATTCTCCTCATTTTTGAGAACCATTTCATTTAAAAATTGACCGAAACTTAATGGCTTCCGACAAATGGTTACTTTCATTAAACACATTTGAGTCCATTATTCAATGGATACTTTTATTAAGTGAAATAAAAATTAAGTTAATTTAAAGGCAATAATTCAGTGAATGATTGGACACGACTTGTGGCAAACAAATGGAAATTACGGCATAACCTTTGAGTTCAATACGATGAGGAATAGCCAAGCTAATCTAAATCTAATGTAATTTTTGGCATAAGTTACAAAATGAAAGGCTCTTGTTCTATTATTTGTAAAAAACGATTGTCTAATGGTTTATTTTATAATTTCCAGTGGAATGTGAAGGAAAGACCCCCAATGGATATTCTAGTTTAAAATATTTTGCGCATTAAATCAGAACAAATTGGATGAATGAAAGAAAGGTATAATTTGGACATAAATTACATGAAAATCATTTGCAATAAACGATTGATTTCTTTTTGTTATTCCAATGAAATAAATACATTTGTGTTAAGCCATTAGTCTTAAGGAAAATATGAAATGATTTTCACTTTCATTAAAATAAATACTTTTAATAAAAAGTTGTGAAGAAATTTAAAATTCAAATCATATTATTATGAAAAGTGTTGTATTGATTAACAAATGAGTGAATGACACGAATTATACCCTGTATTATATGCCTCGAAATTATGTTTTATTTATATTTAAATCCAATTTAAAAAGAATTCGTGAAATAATTCTTCAAATTTAGAAAAAATGTTTTTAAATGAAAATGTGTTTCAAATTCAATCCGAATCATTTGATTTTCTTTTTCGCACGACTCATATGAAAGGGAAATGATTTTCAAATATTTCTAAAATATTTCTTTTTTTTTAAATTAAAATTCAAGAAAATTATAATACAATTAAAGCCTTTTATTAAGAACCTTTTGAAATCAATATTTTCAAAAAAAAGATTTGAAGTTTGAATTGAATATTTTCTCACCGAAAACAATTTGAATTCAATTGTTAACTTGTTTATTGTCCGATCCCTACAATTGTGGTTACTTTCAAAAGTAAAAGCAAAAGAGATTTACTCAAAATTATGGGAATTATTGAATCACGAAAGTCATGAGAAAATTGTAATCAATCGGAAATTAGTTTTAAATTTTAACCAGCAAGCTCTTCCACTTCAGAGTGGTCAGGATATAATCAAACTTATAAAAGTATCTAAATCAATTTTCGGTAAATACAGTAATATTTAAATCCAGTGTTGATAATCAATTATGGTGATAACTTATGTGTTCAATTCATTGTTTTAAAGCAACCCTTACCTTGCCCATAAATGATTTGAATCTGAATTCTAAAATTAAATAAGATCTGTTATGTTAATAAATTGCATTCGAGTCGGAAGTCTTTGTTGATTAGTTTAATGCAAATTTGTTTTTCAATAATTTCGTTTTCTAATCAGGAATTTTCTCTTTACTCTTATTAATCACCACATTCTTGAATTCTGATCCGGGTAATGAGCAAAAAAATCGACAAGATTATAATCACGCAATAAATCAAAGCGAGGCTTAATTTAATGCTTTTTAATGAAAATCGACTCAAAATAATATCACTTTTTAACAAAAAAATCTCAAAACCTATAATAAGAGAGAAAATCGTGTTTTCAATCAAAGAGTTATTTAAACCATAATTTTATGGTTTATCTGATCTACTCTTTTGACAGCAATTCGACCAAAAAAGTGTTCATAAAAGTCGGGTTTAATAACCTGTTTATTATATTTTGATTTTTTGCGCCGAAACTAATGTAAACCATGAAAGCTATCGATAATATATTTGACTTTTTTGCATCTTTTCATTGCTTTTATTTTTTGAGCGAATGAATAATTGCAAGACTTGTTATTATTTTTGATAAATTTTATTCTTCACTTACATATCCTATTAGACAGAGAAATATTCAGAGAAAACAGCTTTTTATTGTTCACGGCTTGCAAATTAGTTATGCTTTTCATATTTAGGGATGACCAAGCAACGCGTTCGCAGAAATAATAAGCGAAATAAGAAGGTACCAGGTGCAACCGGAAGGTATTTTGCATTAAATTGAGTTAAGGTTCAAATATTCTAAACAAACCTTTATGTGACCGAGGCACTGGGAATAATTCGTCAATTATGCAGATATACATCTCTTGGCCATCTATGTTATTATTCAAATGTTTTAATATTCTTTTTTAGATGGAAAAAATGTTCTAGATTAGTATTTTTGGTTCCAAAAGAAAAATATATTCATTAAAATTGAATAATTGAACGAATATTTTGTAATTCAAATGTGAAAAGATTTCGCCAACTTTTTTGAATTTCTTTTATTAGATTTGATGATACATTTGATCGAATTTATTGAATGATTTTAACCAATATTATAATAATCTATTCAATAGATCTATTTAAGAAAGATGAGTTCAAATGGAAAACATTAAATAATATTTATCTCGGTCATTTTTTACATTTAACCACAGTTTCAAATCCAATAAGAATGCATTGAATTTGAATTCAAACGATTGTTAAGTAAATGTATTAACGCTTCGATTGGTTTACGGTTTCGTTTGATTACTCCTGAAATGAATCACAAAATTATTGTCACAAAAATCTATGGAAAGGACTGAATGTCACCGAAAAACCATTTTCTCATTAATCATAGAGTCGTTTAGTAATCATCACAAAAGTATATTCCGGTAACTCTTCCGGTATTTTTAGAAATTAATGCCAAACATCTATTCATAAATTATTTTTTAAATTAATTTCAAAGTCAAACTAATTGTTGTGATATTTGAATAACAAAATACTTCTCTCAAATTAAATAAGTGTTTTCGTGGAAAACTTTCCCATGATAATATTGAGTAAGGTAACTTTTGACGAGTAATAGAAATGTTCTATTGATCTGAATATGTTTTGATGACTTAACAGACCTGTCTTACAATATATAAAATATGACAAATTGATTCCATATATAGAATAGTTGTAATGTATTTCAATAAGAAAGATCAATTTATTTTTACTTCTATTTTTGATACATAATATAATCATTGAATTCACGAATAAAACAAATTAATTAAAAATTACATTCAAATTGTTATTAAAGTTAAATCTGCAACAGTAATCTGGAACATATTTTAAATGTGTTCTTGGTCTTAATGTTAAGCCTATTGGCAATCTTTCAACACTTTGTTTGCATTCAATCAAAATTCAATTAAATCGTAAAAACATAACAAAGAAAATACAAATTGAAAAATAAAGGTTAGAATAACTGTATTTCCCTTTCATTCAATTGAAACCAATTTCATATCTTTTTGTAAATCAGTTCAAGAAATTAGGAGAAACTGTTTTAACAATTTATTAATTGATAACTGATTTTATAGGAAATTGAAAACTAATTTAATATTAATAAAAAATATATTTAATTATTTTTTGCAAAACTTTAGGAATTTTTGGCAGATTTTCTGCCAAAATGTCAATTAAACTGCATTTCAAATCAAATTTGAAGAATCTATGAGAAAAAAGTCAAATTCCAGTCCAATTAACCTTTGTAAGGATAGAAAAAGTTGCTAATTTACACAAATAGTTTGCATAATTTCATAGCCTCATTAACTCATCGGACAAAAGTTTAAACCAAGATTAAAATTTGTAGAAAAGAGCGAATCCATTATTCGAAAGATAAATTTGAATGAATCCGAACAAATCATTAGAAACGTGATCCGGTTCTTCGCATAATTTAAATAAATTCCTGGAATTCATTCAAATTTTGCTCTTCGCATGAATTTCCTCATAATTTTGATCGGAGAGAAAATTAGTTGAATGTCGAGAATACGATTGGCGTAAATTGATCTCAAACTAAACCTTTCATTCGATAAGCAATAAATCAGAGCTCACTTGTCTAGAAGTCAACGACAATTTAATATCTCAGCTATAGTTTACTCGCTCATATCCCGGGGATATTATACTCTATATTGCCGTTACTTAAGCGAAACCACTTTAAAGACAGTAATTTGATTTGGATTTCGTTTTTCATAACTACTTGTATTTCAAACAAATCGACTGAAAATATTTTAAATATCATTAGAATATCAGACATTAGTTCACAAAAAAATTAAATATTTTTATTACTTTTTGGATATTTTTCAAAATTATTAATTATTACAAAATTATAATTAGTTTTTCTTTATTTAATTCTTTGAACTTCAAAATAAATAATTCAAAACACTTTTAAATTGCTTTTGATTTCAATAACAACCAAGTTATTAAAAATTAACAACCAAAAATTGAGGAAATGTTGAGTTCATCATAAAACATGTAAATTTTAAGATAAATTTAGTGATAGCCAAGAGGGTCTCACCAAAACTCCCTAGCTTCGTTTAAACTTAGGCTCCGACATACCTCCCTCCCTGAGGTTAAAGAGCTTGGCTATCTCTGTCAAAGATAACTGGGCATTTTGAGCATACCTTACCCCTTGGCCATTTGTATCATTAGTTTCTATCAAATGTCTTCATAGGTAAGATACAACTTCAAAGCTGTAATTTTTGTTGTTCTGTCAAAACAGGTATTCCTTAAAGGATTCCTCAAAGCATTTGATTCATTCAAATATCACTTCATCTGATCTGATGTGAAATAAAAGCAAATTATAATACAAAACATAATTGACTGCAAAATGTCTTTCATTTGATTACTTAATACCAATAATTTGAAGAATCCTTCGTTTGTGCGCAGAATATATTAGTATCACATTTGAGTGACAGCGCTATTCATAGGGGATATACATAAGAATTTGCCCCAAAACAAAACAAAAATATTTGTGAAGAATAGCATATAATTTGAATCCTCGCCAGAAATAACTCAATTCTGAGGGAAAAGAAATTATCAAAATATTTCTCCCAAACGATTGTTTGCCTCAAAAAATGAGTTAAAAATTTTGGTTTTCATTACTTTGAGTCCAATTATTTTCATTTAAAAGTTCTCAGATTAGATTAGGTTTCGATAGAACTGCTATTTTTAACCAAAACCCTAATTCTAGTGTCAAAATTGCTGTTTATATTCAACAAAATTAAAATTTAATTAAAAAATTAAATGATCAGAACTAATAGTTGTGTAAAATTGGCAGAAAATGTGATAATTCGGTTAAAAATATACAGTCTTTAGGCATCGATTAGTAATAATTTAGTTGTAAATTAATGTTTGCTTTAATTGAAATTTATCTGAGAATTAGTTAATAAGAAATGTATTATTATACTCATCGCTTAATAGCCCTTTGATTTGAGGCTATTTTTGGATCATTTTGGTCTTCATTAGTGTTTTCAATGAATTTTATGGATTTCATTAACTTTAATAATAGTTTTAATTTTAAATAAAAATTAGAGAAAAAGTGTTATAAATAACATTTTATTACTAATATTTGTTGGAATATTAATTTCCAAATGAATTAATTTTAATACTTTTTGTTCGTTGTTTTTATCAGAAATTATGAGAAGCAATAAATTCCAATGAGTTATGTTTTTCAGTGAAAAGTAATTTTTGATTTATTCAGTAATGAATAAAAACAATTCTTTCAAAAGATTTATAAATCAAAAGTCAAAAACATATTTATATTTATGAAATGAGAAACACTTTCAAAGTGTTTTGTTTAACAAACTTCTGATATAATAATTATTTGAATTATATTCTCATCAAATCTTATATTAGCCACAAATCACTTCTCTTGATGGCCATAATTGCCTTAACTATTTGGGACATCACCTCATCATAAGATTTCTTAAACAAATTCATTTCTATTTTTAGAACAAAATTACATTCATTCAAATGATTCAAAAACAATGCCTCTTAAGAATTCAATTAAACAAAAGTCACAATTAATTAGAGTTTGTCTTAAATTAAGGCCTCAGAAGACCAGTGATTAAATCACAGCAAAATTCTTAATTAGTTTAAGTGTTTGATTAATAGTGAACTTCAACTAAAGAATACTAACTGTTATTACAAACAATTTTATTTTAAAAATAAGAAAAACACTGTATTTGTGCTAATCATCCCATAAATAGAGAACAGAATGAAAGGTTGCAAAAAATTCAATGATTTTTGGGATTTGTTAGTAGTTTTGCACAAATATTAGTATTAAATATCCAAATATGAATAGATTTGAATGAAAATGAGCCGAAATATTAATTTAAATCTGATTTGAAATGTATGTCAGCCTTGAAACAAATGAAGCGCTAAATAACTGAATGAAAGCCCAAAACAAAAACATAACAAAATCAAATGTGGAGATGAGCTTCGCTAATATGAGCTGCACGGGCGTATAATGCGTTGGGCGGCATTTAAATTGGCCAAGATTATATGCAGATTGTTGTTACTTAAGTTTCTTAATATGGATTCGCAAATACTTTAGCAATAGTTAGCTCTTTGTCTTCACTTAATTTCTCTCAAAATCTATTCACAATTGAGATCAGAGACGACTCAAATAAAACAAAAGTCATTTTCAATATTAACAGTGATGGTTATCAGTTCAAGGGGGTACATGGGCATTTCTCGACCAAAATATTTAAAACTCTTGGGTTTAAATATTGTTATCTAAATCAACGAGCACAAAAGATGATTTTAAGAAATATTTGCCAAACTTGTAGTTTTTAGTTTATTACTCTTAATTTTTTCCAACTTTATCTATAATTATCATCCGGAACTTCCAATATCAGTGAAGCTTCTAATGATCCCTTTTGCCCAACCCTGAACACTACCCATACACTCAGCGAAGAGAAAAAATGCATTTTTGATTTTTCTTAAACTTTTATATTTAGTTCCATTATTTTGATTACTATTAAAACGTGAAAAATATATTAAAAATATGAATAGCATTGACTCATAAAAAATATATAATAATATTTGTATATAAAACACAACAATATTTCTCTCAATAATTCTGTATTTAATTCATTTTCTAACCTAAATATCAGTTTTATTTTGTGTTTCACTTACTCTAACATTTCATTAGAGAAAACATATGTTTTCCTTCAAACGCTAAAATTACAGAACATTTGTATGTTCTCTGTGTTATAAAATTCCAGGATTGCAATGATTTCTCTCCCAATATGTTACCTATGAATTAGTTGTGATCTAAATATCAGTTTGATATTAAATATGAGTCTCACTGTGTTTTGAGGCCAGAGATGTGCACCACATTTAGTTTGTTAAATCACCAATATAAATCACAATTTTATGCAATTTCATTCATATTCCTATTAATTTATTAATGTTTTTATAGGACAAGCTAGTTACAAGTAAAAAGTAATTGTCCTTACTCCCCTTGTGCACATCAACTGTAGAAATGACTGCAAATTACGAAACAATAACAAAAATCATTAATATTTTGGGTTCAAAGCGAGCACTCAATTAAAGCTCAATTTAATCAACGCTTTTAGGAAACAATAATTTGAGTCATATTTAAGTTAATACTTATTATTATTATTATTGATCTATAAATGATTTCATTCGCAACAAAAAGAAAAGCGAAGTAAAACTAATCCGGGCACAAATGAGCGCATCGACACCCAAATTAATTGTTCGCAATTTTATTTAAATAACAACTTTTTGAGTCAACTTTTTTGAATTTCAAAACATTTTTATCGGTAAAGAAAACACAGTTTTTATTATTTAATAAGAATTGAATGCATTTTGTATTCCAAACCCATTTTGCTCTAACAGAAGGGAAAGGCGCTAATGACTGAGCATTTGAATAGTGAAAGGGCTGAATAAATAAACTCCGCGACGATTAATCTCAAAATGAAATGGATTAAAAAATAATTTAAATGAACTACTTGAAACACAATTTTTTCTCTCCTCATATAATACAAATTCAGAATCAAATAAAAAGTTAAACTAATTTTTAATAATAAGAATGTTTTGAAACGATTCAGTTCTCTCCCTTAAAAAACCAAAATTATATATACTTTTATTATAAAATTTGTGTACATTTTTATGTTTAAAAAATCACAGAAAAACACTTTTATTAAAAATAGACTCAAATATAAAAATAGGCACAAAATCTCTAATCGATTGAACAGAGAGTAATCTAAATGAGTGCTAAACTTCTCAATAAAGTGAAATTCCTTTAAAATTGTGTTATTTTTACTCATTTTTAGTTATTATTAAACTGGAGTTTAATCTCAATTCAAAGCTCAAAGAGTATCATAAATAATGAGTAAAATTGAAAATTATTTTTTCAATTCTATTAAATGAGTGAATAATTGTTTATAATATAAGCCTTCGATTATTAAAATTATATGTTATTAAACATCTAGCAAAAAGTTTTGTTATAAAACAAAACAAAAGTTTATTTCTCTTCTGTTGTAATCGAAACGATTTTTTTATGAAATCATAAGATAAGAAACAAATGGAAGGAACGGACAAAACACACCCTCATATCAAATAATAAATCTAAAGATAAAGCCTTTTCCAAAAGAACACTGGTGTTAGAGATAACTCGTTTTTTGTATACATTTATTTACTTCAGAGGGAATCCAATACAGATTAGTATCAGTGAAGTTGAATATTATGCTAATCTGAGGGCCGGTAATAACACTGTTTTTGAGATTAAATACCCCTTTGTCTTATCTCTTGAGATATTCGGTTACAGAAAGGAATTTATTGATTAAATTTGAAACTACTTTCGAGAATAGAATCTATGGATGTCTTCATCGGAAATTGCATTTGAATTTCGATAACAATGGGTTTTTTGATTAGACATTACTTTTGTATTCAAATAACAATCAATTTTTTCAGTGTCTGTCTATTGAAGGCAAGAATCAGTCGACAGAAAAAATTGTGTTTTATTTTCTGATATAAAACTTCGAATAGACTTTTGTGTAAAGAGAGGACTGAATACACAATTCAATACAACAGTGATTGTGTGCTGTGCGGCTCTACACCTGTATTATTGCGATGTTTGGCGTATGACGTACTGAACGGCCCAATGCAGGTGTGATTAGACGGCTGTGTGTGCAGTGAAAACACTGACTTTCATGCAGTTGGCTCTCGAATGAGATCTAATGCGAATGTCTGTGCGCTTCCATACACTTCACAAGCGGTGCCCTAAAAGCACAGCATAATAACTGTGCGCTTTCGAGTTTCTGCAGTTATTTGACTCAACTTTTTTATATAAAATACAAGTTTCGCTTCGATTAAAGATTAAGAGTTTCTATTCTGTGCTTTGAACTGCCCTCAGATGGTTGTGCTCTCTTTGCTCTACCAGTCCTTAGAGTGGATGAAAACAGAGTGACATTTAAACCTGTCGTTTGTCTGCGAATACAAATTGTTAGCAAAAGTGTGTGACTTTCGGTCCAATCATTCAATTATTCATTGATTGCATAATAATGTGAACGAAATTTCGTGAAAACATTTGAACTAAAATACATCTGTGATTGACGTCCGACTCATACACTACTCACAGGGTTTGGAAAAACACCTATACTTTCATCGACTTATTAAAAGTGAACCTTATTTTTGGTGACTTAACAATACTTTGATTAATACTTTTAAGATAAGTACGAAACGGTTGAGTTGTGTCCCCGAAAACAACTTGTGATCAAAACAATTGTCTAATCGATTGACTAATAATTTCAAACATATTTTATGAGTAATTATATCTTAAATACCATTCATAACGACTGATCGAAACATTGGTTTATTTATTATTCTTTGTCTTTTGCAAAGAATTCATTAAACATTTGGACCGAACTTCTCGTCTGATTTCACTCTCATTAGTGACAAAAATATAACTTTTTGTTTCAAATATAAAATTGATTTTCAAGACTCGTATCAAAACTCTTTCGAAGTCTATTTTGAAACCAATTCTTATGTGAAATATAAGAATTATTTTCTCACATTTTTGCCACAAATTAACCAATTTTTGAGACATTTTCAACAAACAATTTCTATCGTTAAGTACAGGAAGTTCTCAGATATTGAAACAACGAAATCAAAAATAAGTTTTTCAACATTTAATCAACTCTTTGAAGGATCAAAAAAGTAATTTTTTTCGACATTTTAAAAATAATCAATGAACTTATTGAACGAAATTTAATATCGATATCCATATCTAAGTCTCGACTAAACTTCTGAACTGAATTCCGAAGAATTTCTTATCAAAACTCAGTTTCACTCAAATATTGTGAACTCGAATTGAATGTGTATTTCTGCACTTTTTGCCTAAACTTTGACTCCAAAATTGATTGAATCGATTAACAGTCGAAAAGTTGTTCACAAACTTTCGTTAAAATCGATTCCACTTTTTATCGATAAGTTTGAAAAAATTGAAAAAAATTCAATTAATACGACATTCAATGCAATAATTGTCTTAAACTTTCAATTTATAAAAGACTTTCATAATTAAAGTGAGAAAAAATACTTTAATAAACACTTGGAGTCCACTCTCGAGTGAAATCAGGGATGAGTTCTGACGCAAAGAACAGCACAAAAGTGACAAATAATTGATAAGTTGTTTGAAACAAAACATTTCTAATTTCACTGAACACTGACTACGAATCAAAAGTAACGTTATTTTTATTATCGACTCAAAGCCTCGAAAACCAAAAGTTAATTACATTTTTCCTATCATTTTATTATTGTTTTTCAATTATTAGCGATAATTGAATTTTTCTTTAATTGTTTCGTTACTTCAAAGAGAAGTGAAACTGATTTTCCTCTTAAGACAATTGTGAAGACAATACTGGAAATTGAATTTTAAATTCCATTACTTCTCTCTGTTTTGCAAAAATCCGCCGAAAATTGCCGTAAATTTGCTTCAAAAAAGTCTATTATTGTTATAATAATTACGAAAACATTACATTATTTTATGTGAAGTTTGTTTTGAAAATTTGAATTTTATTTTTAAAGTGTTTTTCTTATTATTAATTCAATTTCCTCGACAATTGTCTGCGTCCGTCACACATACAACCAGTCCTTATCGCAAATAAACAGTCAGTCCTCCACTACTGAGCGCCCGAATGAGT
This sequence comes from Fuscozetes fuscipes, assembly GCA_034702105.1. NCBI lineage: Eukaryota > Metazoa > Arthropoda > Arachnida > Sarcoptiformes > Ceratozetidae > Fuscozetes > Fuscozetes fuscipes. The sequence goes on from JAQGCS010000111.1 coordinate 21,439, forward strand.
GACTGATATTTCAATACTTTTCGACGTTTTTTCACCGAAAAAACTGCAGAAAAAATATTTGACATTTGATTTGCATTTGTTTAACAAAACTCGAGAAAAAAGTGGTTTTTTGGTAATTACAGAAAATTCATTACTATTTTTCTCCGATCCTTTTGTCGTCGATTTGTCCGAAAGACTTTACACAATAAACAGTCGAACGTTTGAGTCGAGAACAATGCAGAGATATATTTATGCCATTTGGGAGAAGAAGACCTGTTTCTGTTTCGTCGACACCCGGGTATGTTTAGAACACATTTTTCTTTTTATTTTCTTTAAATATAAGTTCATTTTTCTCATCAATTTTCGCTTAAGTTCTGCTCATTTAAAATGCATATAATTTGAGCGCATATTTCCCTCAAATTCGCCAATTAATTCAACAAGTTTGTTATGTAATACAAAACTAAACTTGTTCATAACTCACTGATTTTAAACTCTTTTGTAATGAGAATTTTGGTGAATATTTTCCCCGAATTTCAACAGTTTTTCTTCGGATGACTTTTATATACATAATATTTGCCTACAATTAGTGGGAAATTAATTTTAATTTAAATTTCATTGAATCCAAACTATTATTGAAATTAATTTTCACTCAAAAATAAAAAATGAATTCTCAGTAATAATGAAATTATTTTTTTGAACTTTTAATTACAATATATGTCAGTCATTGAGAGGACGAAAACATTTATAAAAAGATGAATTATATTCACTCACGAAATAAAATACTTGAAATAAAATCCATTGAACAATAAATTTTTAATAAACACCAGGGTTATAAACTTATATATTCCCAAAATTATATGATTTTATGAATAGAATTTCATAGAATCCGATAGTAATATAAAATACAAACAATATTTTGATGCAATAATAATAACAACAAATGAAGTCTATTAATGACTTTTGTAATCCAATACCGATTATAATTTGAATTCAGGGCCAAACGATTTGAATGATTGCTTTTACTCTCCCAACAAATCCATTTATGAATTATTATCGCTTTTTATAATGTATTCAATAAATGCATTAATGAAGTCTTTCTACTCATTCGCACATAAATTCACATTAAGTTTATTACTTTTAGACAATAATTTTCTTATCAAACATTTACTTTCCTTATATGACAGAAGCCGTGAATATAATGGCTATTATTCGATTAAATACTATTCGACTACTTTTATCATTCTATGGACTGTTATTATTACAGATGTGTCTCAAATGCATTGTTTGTAATATTGTTTTTAACGGAGTAATTGTCAAACAATTAAAAATTAGATTTGAATTACAAAATCGTTTTCTTCTATGAATTGATTTCTTCATGACTTTCATAATAGAAGTCATGAAGAGCTGCAAACCATTAGGTATTTCTGTCACATCCCTGAGGTCTTCAAACACTGGCTATTCTTAAAAAATGCATTAAGTACATTTAGTGTATTTAAATTTTGAATTTAATAACTAATTCATTACTGATTTGAATGGATTTGATTCTTACAAAATATGATTAATATTCTGAGTAAATATCGCTTTTCATAAAACATTATTCGTGTTTTAAAATTGAAATTAATTGCAATTATTCTTAATTTTTCTTCAATTAGTGAATACATTGAACAAAATTCTAAACACTTAATAAACAAAATCATTTTGAAACTAATTTTGAACACATTTCTTATCCACACTATAATTATGAATGAAATCCTATTTTATAGTCAATTGAATGATTCGAATCTAAAAATAAACTTAATTTAAATTCAATACATTTTCCTTATTTCGAACGTATCTCTCAATTATTTCTATTCTGTTCATTTAATTGAAGTGATCGAGTTCATTGGAACAATCTGAGTTGCAAGCTAACGTTTTATGAGTTTTACTTGAATTTCAATGAAATTATTTATGAAAGGGTTGCAAAATATCGAATTCAAATGACTTTATTATTAAGATTACTATCAGAACATTAAACACAATTTGAATATAACTCTATAATTGCGGTTATTTTAGTCCAGAATTGTTTGTTTGTAATTTCATTGGGAATGCCATAAATCTCAGCCACTTTATTGACTATTCAATTGAAATGACATTTTTGTGCCAAATTCAGTCATAAGTTTTCCCAAAATGGGATAAAACGATAGTATTTCATAAAATTAATGACATTTTAAATCAATGCTATAGTTTTACATAAGAAATACCACTCTTTGTGGTTAAAACACCGCCCAAACCAACGCATCCGTTGACTTACACTACAAAAGATATATTTTCACTGAATTATTATTAATTATTAAACAAATGGAAGCCTTGAGTCAATTCTGCGTCCAAATGAGGGAATGGGTTTTGATGTCACAAAATATGGTATAAATTGCATTATGGTGTAATTCTTCTCGCAATCGATAGCATCATATTTTTAATACATTTAAAGCATATGATTCATACATTTTCGATATTATTCTGTCATTAATTGTGTTCGCAATACAGTCAAAGCCCACTAATGTGAGCGTAGCGTGGATGTAGTGTCAGTGTAATCTCATGGTCGGTTAATGTCAGCAAATTCCTCACTATATATCCATGACATTAAGCGGCGAAGACTGTGATAGATATCGAAAGTGAATGAAATGATAAAAGACTTAATGATTTATTATTAATTATTCAGTCGAATGAATCGCCTGAATATGTAAACCCGGTTAATTCCTGTTTATTCTGTTCATTTTTTTGCTGAATTTCGTTGTCAAGCGGTTAAAATTCAGCTGCAATTTGATTGATGACATCCACTAACTTTGATAATAAACTTGGTTACTATTATTAGATATTTTCCTTCAACTCATTGTTTTTTGATTAAAAAACTAATTTTCGATTCAAATGCGAAAACAAATTTATTTTATTTGTTTTCCAAAAGCAAACATTTTCTAAATCCCTAAACGTTTGATCAGATTATTAGGCGATTAATCAAAAGTCGGTTTTTGTTGTTTAATCATATTTTGAAATTCATTTGATTTCTACTTAACCGGTAATCAGAAATAAAATCAATGAAATAACTATTAATTAAACCGTAATTTTTGAATAAAAATTAATTGTTTTGATCATAGGTTTGACTTAATTTCATAATCAAAGCCCACATGAGTTGATCGAAATTATATAATTAAAAATAAATATTTATATTTGAATATTAGATTACAATCCGAGTTCAGGGCTAAAGCTCTGAGTGGGTATTATCGGTTTTTGCAACTTAACTATCAACAAATAAAAATAGACTAATTCGATGGCTGCAATAATAAGCAGGGAATTAATTTTTGTTCATTTTTAAAAAAATACTTCTGAAATTAGACACACTTTTTGTGAATTATTCATAAAAACACTGAAAAACAATTTTTTTTATATATTTTTGTTTAGTTTTCAAAACCGAAAACTAAGACAAAAATTGTAAAATAATTTTCAGCAACAATGCGCAGGGTGCGTGATGGCAAGGGAGTGCAACGAATATTTTATTTTCTTCTAAAGTGTCTTAGTCTAATCTAGGAGTTATACAGCGATTAATTATTGACCTCCTTGTGCACCACTGGTATGTTTTGTGTATTCACATAATTGCAGTCAATTTTAACACTTTTTTTTTATTTTGAACTAAATGTTTGAAAACTTTTAATTAATCAGATTTTTGTTTTTCACTTTTTTGATGCAAAAATACTAAAATGAATTATTATTTTCTATTTTTGTAAACTCTATGATAACCTCTAAATTTAATTGACTTTTCAAAGAGGAGTTGGGAGTCATTCATAAGAAGGTGTAAAACATTTTTTTAAAAATTTTGTTAATCGATTGAACTCTTGATTTTGGATAACATTCAAATTGTGTGAAAAGTTTAAAAAAGTATTTTATGGCATAAATCTTAACCAAATCTATATATCTATTGAGAAATCACTAAAACGAATACCTTGTTCTGTAGGAGTGATAATCAGATGAGCTCAAGAATAGCCGACAGAAACATTCAATTATTCGATAATAGTTTTAAAATACATTCACAATTTTAAACAGATAATTATTATCTGTGTACAAAATTAGCACAAGGTGGGATTATTTACTTGATTTAGAATTTAAAATTCTTTAATTTGTACTCTACATGAGCATTAACTCAAGAAATATCTAGTCCAGGAATCAGCAAGCTCTTAATCTTTAATAGATATTAGACTAAAAATCAATCTTGCTGATAAATTGATAATTTAATTGCTAAATATAGGATTAGTTTTTAGATCTTTTTAATTTGTATTCACTTCTCTTTGCCATACTTTTAAAAAAGAAGTGGGAGAAAAATCTAAAATTAGAATCAGAGAAGATTTCTGATCCCTTCTTGCATTTCCATATGCAATCAAATCCTAGAATACTGAATTACCAAGACTACTGAATAATAACTATTATTATATAATAAGTATTCAAAAAACGAAATGAAATGCTTGTCATAAATGACTCGTAAAACAAAGAATTTAACAAAAAACTTATATTTTAAGTAATTAATAGCTATGTATCGAAAAATACAAGTAATGAAAATTCTATTTTATGTTTCACTTGACTTTTCTTTGGGTAAGAATAGGACAGGGGCAGTTAACTTTGGAATATGAAAGGTGCATTTTTCATGTTTAATTGATGGGAAAGTTTACTTGCAAGTCATTATTTGACTAAATAGATAATTAATTTCATTGATGAGTTTGATTATATACGAATCATTTGAATTCTCATTCATCTGCTTCTTTTGAATTGCAATCAACTGTTGGATAACGAGTAAAAGTTCATAGAATATAATTCTGAAGTCAATCATTACGTCAAATGTATAAAATTAATTCTGTGTCACAAACGAACACATATTTCTATAATCATCGCCCATAATAGGGATGAGCAAGATCTAATCAAATTATCTTATCAGCATTGATAAGATAGGTACTCCAAATTTAGCTATAAATTAATTAAAACAATCAATTTTCCTTTCGGTAATCATTTAAACAATATTACTGCTATGGAAACAGATTTCATCTTGTTCAATTTTTGTGAATAATAATCTTGGGCATCCATTTAGCTAATGAATAGAAAGAAAAAGTTATTGCACTTCAGTTGAGAATCGATTTTCATATAATTTATTGCAAAAATAGTTATATTTGTTTTAGTTTTGGTTTTGAAAAGCCAAGTATCGTTGCACCCGAGCACCAAATTATGCATAATTGGCGACAATATTATAAACGTATGAGAAAATTGTTATAATTGGAAAACAAGTTTTTCTGAATCAGTTGTTAAGTAAATGATGAGAATAGCAATCATTTCGGGATTCCAAGTATAGCCCAAAGTTCAGTATAAACCCCCTGGACCCACAAGAATTTGGTTTGGGTTGGTTTTGGGCATTCATTGAGTATGGGTATAATATGGGTAATAGTTTTGTCGTTCACCCTAACCGTCATTTTTAGGTATGCTTATAAGTTAAGCATGGGCTTTTCAAAATGGGCCTGGGTCTGAAAACCCGAAAGTTTTACCCTTAATTTAGAATAAAAGTCAGACAACTTTCCACTGAAAATGTATATTCTTTTGAGAAATTATCGAATTCTTTGACTTCAAGGCTAATAAAGAAATCAAAAATAAAAATTAGAATTATATTAACAATAATTTCGAGTAAATTATACTTTTAATTATCGTTCGCTTAACTGAACTTTTAGTTATCACTTGATTTTAACAAATGGGTGTTTTTATTCATCATATCAGTAAAAACCAACAAAATTACATTCCATTTAATTTAATTTGATTGATCTTGATATTTATAAATCAAATGTGAAATTATCTCATTTTATGATCTAATCGATTGCCAAAAATTTTAATTATAATCATTTGATATAAACGTTATTTTTTTAATCGACTGAGCATTCGATTAATACATTAAGAAATGTAACCACACTCATTTCCTATTATAAAATATGGAATCTATCTTATCTTTTTATATCTAATCTAAATCTCCCTAGATTCCCTTTTTATGTACTCTTTGAATGGTGCTATAATTACCGGTTAATTATTAAATTCCAGATGTTTTACGTTAATTTCAATTTTATAGATTGAATAGTTTCTAATAAATTAATGGAAAGATATTAAAATTGATGTAAAGGTCATTTGCATTGAATGGAATTTTGATTGATCTTGATTGAAAATTAACTTCGTAAAAGCAAAATTGATTCTTATTTCACACTTGAATTTAACACCAATTCTTCGACTGTCAGCTAATTATTTGAATGAATTGATTGTTATTTTCAATACTTTATTCAATTTGAATGAATCAGAAAAAAATTATTCAAAGAGTTCCCAAATTATGTGTCAAAAACTTCAATAACTTTTGTTCAGAGAAATTAACATAACTTTCAAATATTTAACAATTATTTAAGACCTAAAAAATCGCTTTCAGACAATACATTTCGAGTAAATCACAGTTTCGTTTCTTAAGAAATCGCTTTAGGGCTCCAATTATTACATAAAATTCCAATAATTTTTTACTGCATTACTATTGAATGGAAAGTGCAGTAAAAGTAACAAAATTTCTGAATAACATTGAATTTGAATTAAGATTTGAATAGAAATGTATTGAATTGCAATAAAATTTAATTATTGATAAGACCTCGCCTTCAGAATTGGTATAAAATTATGAGTAAAGTCAGTTTCGATAATATAAATAATTATTTGAATGACTTTTTTCACACGCTTTTAGAAAATACCAATAATTAAATAAATTAAAGGTTTGTTTAACTCAATAGACAATCAAATATTGGGTTTCATTCTTTGCAATCGAATCACTATTTCGTGAATTGCTTTTCATTTGTCTTAAATTATATCTTAAGCCAAATCTCATGGAAAAAGGCATTCAATTATGTGTTATAATTTTAGCTCTTTTTGCATATCATTAGAGTTTTGTTTAAAAAATTCTATAATAACACAAATTATATCTCAATTAGAAATTGAATGTCATTTTAGTTGTGATCTAATGAGTGATTAGAAAGAGAGAGAGAGAGAGAGAGAGAGAGAGAGAGAGAGAGAGAGAGAGAGAGAGAGAGAGAGATGACTGAATGCTCAAAAAAATGAATGGCTTTTCTTTTTAATAACCTATTTATGAATGTATTTGTCATTTGAAATGGGATTTACTCCCAGTTATAAAAAGATATGCTCTAAGAGTAATTTATTACTTCACTCATTCTTTATACAAAAACTCGAATTTATTGTCGATTTGTGTGACTATGAAATTGATTGCATCCATCAAAATGCTATTTTTGCTATGAAACAGACCAAACCTCAATCATTTAAAATTTTTAAATAGTATACATTTTTTAGAAACTTGCATGATTGATGTGAGCGATTTAAATTCATTATTAGCCCTAAGTTTCGCATAAATTATCAAATATTTCGAAGATTTATATGAGAAAATCATATTAATAATAATCTGTGATTTAGTACTAAATATAGTCTTAATTAGTGTTTTTAGTCTAAAGAATGTGTCAATCAATTTATAACAAATTTTTGTTTTTCACTAGATCAGACATCTTTTGATTTATTTAACGCACTTATCCATCAATTTCTAGTCCAATAAATCAGTTTATCATAATTTTAATGATCATTAGTTTTCACATCAATTAATAGTTGATCGCAATTATTAGATTGCAATACATAATCGATGGCTATCCCTAATCGTTATTCTGACCACTTGTCAAATGTTGCAATCATTGGGGCCAAGTTCATTTAATTGTAACAAATAATCCTATTATTTATAATCCGGATAGTTTCAAGGTATTCAGGTGCTCTTAAATTATTCAAGCTTAAGTACGCAGGTACGCCCTCTCTCGAATTTTCTGTGCACTATCCAAAAGTCTGTCATTAATTTGGCATCAATCACCTAGCAATATTTTTTCAAGATGAACAAGTTTGAATTGAATTAACAACCTTGCCAATTTGATTTAAATACTCATTTAAAGATTATTATTAATTTTACTTTTAATCTCCAGATCTGAAAACGAATCGAAATAAAACCAGAATTTATTAGTATTTTATTCAATTGAGTATTTATTTTGTTGTAATTTTCAAGCAATTAGTGCTTAGATGTCTTTTAGCAGCAAGCAAAGTAAAAACAATGAATGTATTATACGTTATGTAATTTAAATTAAAACTTTACTCATTAGTGTAAGATTTGTTTACATTGAAATTAATCAGAAACAGATGTGACCATGTCTATATCGTTTGTGGTCACAAATTTGTGTTTTATTGTGCTTGTTTCAAAAGTACAACAAAGTTAATTAGTTTACTGAATTAAATGTTGATAAAAATATGTTTCAACTATAATATCAAGAGTCGTTATTTTTCAAAAAACAAACTAGACCTGTTATTCAAACATAGAACTCATCAACTAAAATAATAAACAAGGATGAATGAACTAGATCAAACAGAATTATTGAACTTATTAGTTATTTAGTTAAATAATTAAATAGTTAAATTAATATTCAACACAAAACGACAATAATAAGCCTGTTGAGTTAATGAAACCTGTTGAAAATATGTTTTAGTGACAATATGAACCAAAAGGTGGCGACACTAAAGTACCAAACTTATTTTACATTTGTAATTAGTGGATACAATTTTGAATTTCACCTTTGATTTTGGGAATCTATTCATTGAAGACAATTTGAAGACCAGTTCTATGAATGAAGTGATTGAATGCAACAATAATTTTATTCAATTTTAATGATAAGGTCTTGACTTTGATTTTCAAATCAATTAAATCAACTTTTTGTGAATTTCTGACAGAATTTCCTCCGAAAACAATCGATTCACTGATAATAGCCTTCGAGTCTATTAAATCATTTTTAATTTCCTCTTAATTATAGGCAATTTTGACACTTAAATAGTGAATAATTTGAGGAAAAGGCCGTTATTTTAATAACCAGTTTACTCATCAAAAGAGAATACTCGTGATTATAATGAACCAATCAATTTGAAAACCCAATGAATACTTTCATCAGTAGATCATAAGCCAAACAAATAGTTAAACAGTAATAATAATAATAATAATAATTAAAACTGTGCTCAAAGAGAAGGCATTGTCCCAAATGCGGGCGTCTCTCAAATTTAGCCGAAATTGAGGTCAAAGAATACCCAAATAAATAATTAATTTATGGGATGCCATTGAGTATAGCCTGTGCTGTGCCATTATTGTCACACATAGTGGCTTAAAAATGCTGGTCTCAGTCTAAAAGCTGTTTTTGTTTAATGAAGAAAAATATTAAATAAAACGGCTTTTCGTAAAACAAATAACTATTTTTCCGATAATAATAATTAAGTCATTGGACTAAAAATAAAACTTTTGAGCCATAAATTTAATCAGTTTTCAAACCATTACAATTAGAATCGATGGCTTCGATCCAGAAATTGCATAAACCATTTATAATCATTTTTCAATTCCCTGCCCATTATTTTTATACAAAGATTATTTTTCTCCTAAAAACAAAAATATTTTGAGACTGAGTTTTAACTCCACTATTATTAAGACTCAATAAATGATTGGATTGTTTTGGCCGACTCTCAAATGTATTTATTTTTATTGTGGATCGTTTATGATCGCCCAAAACTACCGGTCCCTTTGATTTGGGCAACGGACCAGTGCTGCCCAAAACAATGGACTCTATTATTATTTAAATATTACGCGAATTGCTTTCAAATCCGATATTCCGAACAAAGAAATACAGTTTAGACCAATAATTAGGTTACGAATTGAATAACAAAAAATATAGACAAGTGTTACTTATTCTGTGCTCTGAATAAATAAAGATAAGGAAGGAATGAAAGGAAGTCTTCAAATTTTTTCAAACCGTTAATTCATTGGTAACTTTCGGTTTTGATTTATCCGAAGAGAAATCAGTTTTGGCTTAAAATCTATTTTCGAAATGAAATGAGTTTCTGTTTATTTTGAAGAATTAGTTTCCAATGACTTCTCAACGAAAGAGAAATTGAGTGAAATATTTCTTATTTTTGAAAAATTCTAGTTTTGCACCAAAAATATGTTAATCTCTTCTGGAATATAGTTCTTCGGAACAATTAGACTAATATTGAGTAAAATCTATTTTAGATCCGAATTCGAGTTAAAGACTCATAACTTTCACCTGAATTTTGACTTCAAATCACTATTTTGTGACTTAGTTCTGAGAGGGACGACATCCCTGTCTGCCCACAAGGCTATTGTCTGCAAAGTTGTATGATTCCAAACACGTGTGTCATTCCTAGAATTGTGAAGACAGTCACCTGTTCGCACAGGTATGGCAACACTGTTGTCATTTTCACTTACGATTCACTTGTTTTGCTCCTCAATTGTTGACATGTTTTAAGACTACTCTCTCCTCAAAGCCTTTCATACAGTCGTCGACTTTCTTACCACTGATAGTCATCTGACTGTCTTTTCAATGGATGGACACCTCTTTCTCACATACAAGTAATACCAGGAATGATGAATTGATCAAGATTGAATTGATTAAGTTTTAAGAAATAAGATTATGGTCTTTGATGGATCTTAGATTAATAGAAAGTTAATAGGTTATACAAAAATTGTTTGAATTCCTGAGTATTGGAGATATAAGAAATGATTGACCCCTCTCTTCATCTCTGGTTTATATTTATATTTAAATGAAAAGTCATTGCTTTAGGTTTAATTGACTGCGAAATATATGCGAAATGTGTTTTAAACAAATATCAGATAATATGACACAAATTGAATTCAATGGATAACTCAGTGAAAACTCTTCCTGAGTTTAATCGTATATTTTTGCGCTCAGAACGCCATTAACTCCAAAATTGCATAAAATAAACGCAAAATTATTATCATTTCTGAGTAATGAGAACTCAAATTCACGACAATATTACCATAAATTTAATTTTTAATACTCACACAAAAAACAAATAATTTATAGACTAATTTAAAAATAATATTCAATTTAACCGAAAAGCAAATAAAAATCTCAATTAATTTGCTTTTATTTTATAAAATATAGAAATAAAACAAAACTGAAAAATAAAATTTCAATTTATTTTCATCACTCAATTCTGTACTCTTTCTCATTTTGATCTCTTGTTGTGTCTAAAAATAGCCCTTCTCTTCATATCACGACTGGTAATAAAATGATTATTTCAAAATAAGTCACAATTACCAAGTGATTAATATCCTGGTCATCTGGCAAACAACAAGCAAAGCAATTTCGATGATATATTAGGAGAAAAGTCTTTACTTTGTGGCCATTTTCAATACCATTAATATTTTGCACAATTGTTTTTATTGTTATTTATATTTGAATTTCTTTAGTCATGAGCTCTAATTAAGGCCACAAAAAATTGAAGTCTTATTTATGTGAGACCTGAGACGTGTAGTGCTCTGAGAAAACAATTACCGAATTCAGAAATATTCAAATTTGAGTTTATTTTTATTTGTATTTTTTTCTCTCGAAATCTAAAATAGACTTCAATTCAATGGCATTAAGAAGTCATCCGAAGAAATCATCAGAGAGTCATTTCTGCTGTGCTTTTTTCAATGACTCACGATTTGCATCTGAGCCAAAACAATCTCTGGTTGTGCTCTTATGATAAGCCCTTCCATAGTTCTCTCTCTCTCTCTCTCTCTCTCTCTCTCTCTCTCTCTCTCTCTCTCTCTCTCTCTCTCTCTATTAATTCAAATTATATGTAATAGAATTACAAATACAGAGGAATCATAAAAAATCTAAAGAATATGTTTGCTTAGAAAAAGTCATTTGATGTTTAACTATAGCTTTAGTTAAAGCTTTTGAATCGGGGAACTTTTGTCGATTAAATTGTTGTTCACTCATTGTATAAACATCTGTCAGTCCTTCAAATGATTGGTTTGATATTGAATTTTACATTTAATTTTCAAACATTTAAACCGTTATATAATTTGTAATATTTTTGTTTGACTCGAAAGTCAAACCTAAGCTCACGTTCACATACATTATCATTAATTCTATTGACATAACTAGAATATATGCTCACATGGGTGGGCGATCAATGTTAACCCTGGCCATTTCATAAGTTTTCTAAACCTTTGAGTGAATTCTTCAGGAAAGGCCTTCAATTTAGTAAGATTGTGTCAATTATCATACATATTGGTCAACCTGGGTGGTTATTAATTTTTCTCATAGTCTCATTCTTGAACCTTGAGTGTAACCTTCTCTATAGTACTGTTACAGTATTTGAATAACAAAATGAGATGATTTTATGGCAGTTTTGCATAACCTTCCCATCCATCCATCAGGTGGTCTCAAATGGAGCGCAAGTATATAGCACAGCACATCCCTGAGTCGGTTAAGGGTTTCATAACTCCTTAGTATTAATGTTTTTGTTATTTTTGTGCCAATAATTTGGAGAATTCATGAAATGATATATCCTTTGCTCGCATTTTGTGTTTTCTTTACTCATATTTTATATATTTCTGTCATTAGTTTAGAAAATGTTTTTCGTATTTATTTCTGTGAAATATATTTCAAGGTTTTTATCATTAGTTTAAGAGTTAACTCTTCAAAGGAGGAGCTCTTCATTACAGACACAAATGACTTCGAGTCTTATCTGAAGAATATTCTCAAATCTCTTATCAAAAAACACAAACATTTTTCTTGTATTCATTTTTTCCATTAGAAGTCATTTTTGGCTTAAAATAGTCTTTGACTCAGATTTTAAGAATTTATCAGAATTTTCGATCAGCTCTTCGTTTAAAGTGTGTCCTCTTATATGATAATACTTATGAATTCCCGAATAAATGGGAAACAAATTTCTGACAGTTCTCTCATTAATCATAAGTTTTTGTTTTAAAATTCAAATCAAAATCAATTAAATTGTTGTGAAATTGCAAACAGAGTTAAGTATAAATCACATCAATATGTTTCTCATCAATTGATGAATAGCAAGGAATAAATCAGTATATGAGTGGAGTCTATTGTCTTTAACTACGAGAATAAATCTATTCGGAACGAAAATTGAATTAATTATAAAAGTTGTGATCATTTTAATGAGTATTTTAGTGTGAAACTTATCCCAAAATAAATTAATTGAAAAAGAACAAATCAATAAAAACAGTGTTAGCTCATTTAGAAAATAAAAACCTACTTCTATATAAAAATAAAAACTAAAAACAATTTATTAAACGACTCGGAATATCAGCCGAACGCTTATTAAATTCAAAATTGTATTATAGAAGTCGACCTCAAAAAATAATATTAATATTAAATTAGTCTTATTTTAGAATCGAAATAATAACAAAAATATGAAATTAATATAAGAATTCTTGTGTCGAATGTAATACTCTTTTTCAGTCCATTTGTGAGCGTATTATCAAAAATACATAAAAACATTAGATTTTATGAAAAATGAGAATTAAATGTATTTTTTGTATAAATTATTTTCAATACTTAAACAAATGGTTTGACTTTTATTTAGTCATATCTCTAATCAAAACAAAGTCTTAATTTTCAATCGCTTTAAAATGTTTGATAAATATCTAAACCAGGCTTAAAAGTTGAAGCATTGACCTTGAAAATTCAATCAGGATTTGTTTGAGTAAGCTTATTTATTTTTCTACCATTTGAATTCAATTCAAATTTAATCCAGCTACAGTTAATGATGTGAAAAGATTAACATAAAAATTCAACTACCCCATAAAATCTCTCTAAGTGAAGGCAAATGAAATACTTAGTAAAATATGGAACCTGGTCACTGTTAAAATCGAACTAACGACAAAATAGCCTCGAAAATTGTTCCTTCGGTGCAATTAGTAGTAATTATTTAATATTAGTGTCGATTATATTTTGCTGAGAAAAAAATTGGAGACTTTGTGTTGAATCTTATGCTTATTGACTATTCTCGTGTTTAGCATCAATTAGGACCTTAATTATTATTACATTATTTATAAATATATAAAAACTTGTCTGCAATATGTTTGCAAAAGTATTTTCAGTGGAGTAAAGTCAATACTAAAGTCAATAGTCCTCAAAAGAGTTCGTTTCCAATGTTTTCGATGAAAGAAAAGTTAAACAAAAATAAGGATTAAGACAAATATCATCCGCTTTTTTACGACTTTTTACAAATCTTTACTCTACTTCGAGAGAGAGGGAGAGAGGGAGGGAGAGAGAGAGAGAGAGAGAGAGAGAGAGAGAGAGG
>JAQGCS010000112.1:0-35644 GCA_034702105.1 Fuscozetes fuscipes
AATAAAGTGAAATTATTGTCATATTTTACAGTTTTTTAACACCAAAGTTACTGCAAAATTTATATCCCACCCCGTTATTATTGTATTGATTTTCGTCAGTCATTAATAAAGTTTTCAAAACTAATACTCAGTCTTTATGTGTGTCTGATATGAGTTAAACACATTGTTCTCTATATTATAATAACTTATCGGATGTTCCCTTTTCTTCTTCTTCTTCTTCACTACAAAAGACTTTCTATTCTTTTATTTTTTCACTTCTAATATATCTCTTAAATATATTTTTTGTAATTTTCTTCTGTTTTCTATTTTGTTGCAAAAGAGATGAGACAACTATTTATTTTCATTACCGAACACATTATCACAATTTCTACTTTAATAAAAAACTTCAGTACAGATCCCGAGTTATCCCCAGTTCTTATGTGAAGCAAATCACTCTTTTCCTGGTTTTTTTCAAAATCTATTCTTTTGAGTTTGAATTTCGATAAAAATAATTATTATTTTGTTTTGAAAGAAGGGTTTGAATAATGAATTTTAAAAAATATGCTGAGTATGTAAATGAAAGCCATTAGTTTTGGGCTTTTATTCAAATTCTTTACTCCATAGACTTTTTAACTGCATTTTCCCCAAAAGATCAGCAAAAGAGTTATGATATTAGAAGTGATTACTTTAAACATAATATTTCAATCAATTTCCTTATAAATGAAGGAATAGGTGTTAATTATTTCAAATTATTAAATATTAACACTTAATGCAAAATATTTGATATAATATTCAAAATATAAATTATGTTTCAATAAATCTGATCAGACATTTGAATATTGGATGGAAACCAGTTAAATTTCAATCAGTTCATCTCATGAATACCTGAATATTCAAATTAATGCAAAGAATTTCCTGATATTTGATATTAATTTACACTTATTTTAATTTTGAAACAACAAAAACAAATCAAAAGTTTAGTTCTTCTTTAATAGAATTCCTGAGATTTTCATTGAATTGAATTATTGCCAAACTTTTAATTAAAAATTCATTTCAACGATTTTTGGGTAAATCTAATGAAAAATATCTTATTTCGCAAAAGAGATTTGATTATAAAATTAATTGACCCAAACCGTAATTAAGCCACAAAGTGACTGATAATATATATTTTATTACATTTCTCATTAATTTTGGTTCAATGCGGCAAATATTGATCGCAATTATTCTCTGATGGCCTCAAATCTATTTCCAAATGATTTCTAAACAATTTTTGGGTTTTCTGGTTTCCATTATCGATGACTTCTTATGGAATATCAATAATTTGAATATTGCTTCGCATACATACATATTGTCACAAGTATTCACTCAATTGCTTTACCAATGAATTAACAGAAAAGAGCAAAAATGTTATCAATCAAATTGTATGTTAGAGATAAGCCTTTATTAAGTGCCTGTTCTGGTAGTGCTTTGATTGTTGGCAATGCATTAACTCATGCAATAGTTGTGTAGTTCTAATGTGAGGCCTGTTATGAATTTTGCAAAAAACGTGTTATACTGTGTTATATGTAAAAGTGATGTTTCGCTACACTCTGTTTGACTTCGGCTCAGAGTTTGACATTAAGTGCAGACAAACTTTACTGCAATCAACAAAAATGCATTACAAAAAGCATTTGTCCGGTATATTCCCATATATTCTTGGCTTTGTTCCACTCTTTACCCAAACGAAGGATCGCTAATATTCTCTAACAATAATACATATTCTCGTAAATAAACTCTATTCTCAAACTTTACATCAAGTGTTGAACTCAAGGAAACCATAGAAAAGTCATTGCAATCGATTGTAATTATGATTTGTTTGCTTCAAATTAACGCCGTTTTCATTTATAAAGTGTGACTTTTGATTTGTGACGGCGAGAGGGTGGTCCACCACTATGGCCCCCTATGAATGCATACCGAGGGGAGGTCTACCTATTTCTTTACTATACATTAACTAACATTCTATTGTAAGGCACACCTCATAGAATTTTCACTGAATTTTGACTATTTTTCTTCACCCTGATCCTCTTAGTTAAGGAAAACTTAGTCATCATGTGTGTAAAATTCGCATGAATAATTGTAATTCAAAGGAACTCGATAATTCACTGTCTCAAAATATAAATAATCCGTCCTAAATGCATTGAATTATAGCCTTAGTAACCACTAAAAAGTTTATTTTTAAAAAATCAATAAAGTTAGAGTTGGTTACCCCGGTGCTAATCTATCACTGACCAAATTGAATAAAAAGTCGATCCATTTTGAAAGCCCACAATCTTTTGAAAAAATCGAAACTGTGTTGAAGTCAGCCATAAGTCAAAGGTGCTTAAGAGGGATGGGAACCTCATTTCACCTGACTCTCTGAACGATTGGACGTTCCACTTGAAGCCCAAATTCTTCTGGAAACACAAAGTAATTATGGTTATTACTGACTGGAAGCAATCTTTCTGTTCCGTTAATCTCTTTGTTCTGCGATCTCCAGAACTCTCTTCTGGTTTGACTAAACTATCGGTTCATATAATTTAATTGCTATCTTTACTATTGGTCTTAGCATTTAATGTCTCAATAATTACAAAGAAAGAGAAGTGGAGTACCCCTTGGAGTAGTGCCAGAATAGTGCCACACACAAACATTTCTTTCAAACTCATTTCAAATAATAATACATTTTTCATTTCAATTTGTTTTTGTTTACAACATTTTTTACAATTTTCTCCCAAAGAGAGAATTGTGAGAATTTTTCCCTAAAATTCAAAATTTCAAGGAAGTGATCAAAAATATTTTGATAAACGAAATCTCAGCTATTTATTAATTATTGATGGCTTTTCCCACATTATACTTATGACAAATTCAGCTCTTATTCGGTAGAATTTTGTATATAATTATTTTAAACCAAAATCTCTGAAATTTCATAAAATATTAATCATTTGTAGATTTCACTGAAATTCAAATTAAAAATTTATTAGATATAAAGCTATGATATTCTCTAAGAGACTTCAACTTTAGATCTTTGATGTCCTAAAATAATTTGAACAATCAAAATTTCAATCTCTTTTCTAATTGATTTTATCGGTAAATTATTAACTTTCAAGAGTGTATTTAAGATCTGAATCGAATAAATGGTATACTATTATACATTATATATCATTTTGGATATGAAATCCCAATCCAAGGGATGGGCAGAGGTTGGATAAATTGGGTAATTCCCTAATAGATCCGGTGCAAAAATTGAAATTTCCTACTAAAATACTTTGAATAACTGTTTTTATGATCAATTTTTTGTATGCCTTTGAAAATAAATTTATGATTCCTTTGAAATTAGATACCGTTCCCGACTTTCTTCAGAGTTGCTTAAGATTCAACCGTATGCTATATAAAATAGAACCATTGAGACAACCATCCACTCCAGAGAGTAATTAGTGTTAGTCTAATAGGATATTAGTTGTATCTAGATGAAAGTCATTACCCAATACTTTATCTTTTATTTTTATTCTATATATATACTCATTGAATGACTTTTCCGACAATTTATTCGGTTTTTGAAATTCAGACTTTCTTTGAAAAACATAAAACTTTTTTTATTTATCGATTGAGGGTTTGGTCCATAAAATTTCGGATGAGTTTTGATTTACAGCCAAAATAAAATTTATACGGTTTTGGAGAAAAAAAAATTATGACTAAATCAAGAATTACTGAAAAACTGTACATAAGTTTTATAATTAATATACAAATTGATTGCTTTGAGGCTAATCTCAAATAATTTCAATTCAAATGCCATCAAATGTTGCAAAAGAGAAATAAGAGTTATTATTAATTAATTCATTAAATTATTCGTTTTATATAATGGCGACAAAATCGGCATTTCTCTTAACTTCTCAAGAATTCCCTCCAGTTTATACCATGGTATCCAAGCAAACACTTGCAAATTCAGTTCATAATTAACCCGTTATATCCTTAACAGATTTAGAGATCCGCCCTATGATTACCTATGTAAGTAACCTTGACATTTGAATGTCTTAAATCTTATTTAATGAATTTCTAGGAATATGAGAGTTTGTCACCAAATCATTACAACTAATCACTATTTGTGGAGTGTTTTGCAAAAACAGCTATAATTTGAGTTCATATCTCTTCAGATAATTATGTGGAAGAAAAAATTGAGCAAAACATTCATTAGTCGATTAGTTGGCCCATTATCACAATACCCTCACAATTTGCACTCAACTGAGGGGATGGCCATCCAAATAAATGACATTTATTATATTATCGGGAAGTGTAAGATAGGTGAAGTTGATAACAGATGAAAGTTAAGAAATATGTGATCCCAACAAGCAATATGAAACATTACACAGGAAATGAAAGTAGTATGAGCAGATTGCACAGATAGACACTCTCTTTTATCACTTCTTGGCCATTGGCCTCCATCTAAAACCCCCTGAAATCACCGAATTATTCAAATGGTTTGATGCAATTCATATTCAAGGGTAGATTTCAGAGCTGATAGTTTGGCATGAGCAATACACACAAACAATTGATATTTGGAAGAAATTTTCCTTCAAAAAAGCGTTGGCTCACTCTCGACCACAAATCATATAATGAGAGGGTTTGCACTTCTCTGTTGTTTATCTCAATTCTCATCATTTTCCTAAACTTCTCATTAAAAGAAAGACTTTATTATTGCTGTTATCGGATATTCTTAAAGGACGGTCAGAGGGGGTCACTCACACACTCTAATGCCTTAATAACTCAATCAAAATTCTAAAGAATAATTCTTAAATAAATTTCACTGAAATTATACTTGCATATATTAACCTCTAACATTTCACTGGCATTACTATAAGGTTTATTCCACCTTGTTTAAGCCCAAAAATACAATAATTAAATGTTAAAAGTTGAGTTAATTTTAGAAAAAGACTCTTATGTCCGGTTGAGTTGATATGAATGGCCAGAAGGTCTTTACTTTATTCTATGATTAATACTAATTCGAATCCATTTATTATTATTATTATTATTATTATTATTTCAATAATTTATTCGTGAACTCAGTCTTCAGAAGTAATCCATATTTGGCTCTAAAATCATATTTCAATAAAAATTGAATATCGTTTCCGACATGAGTTTCAAAATCATTAAAACATTTTACAGAAACTGATGCCTGAAATTCAGTAAAATTTTAATTAAATGTATGAATGATTTTACGGCCGACAGAAATGTTGACATCACTTTTCAGATGTTTTCCTCAAAGATTTTCATCATTTTCTTAATCCAAAAGTTATTAAATAAATGATTGATTTCTGTATTCAAATTGAGACTCGACTTCATAAGTGACATAAATAATGAAATATTATTCAAATTTAATCTTTTTCTCAAACATTATAAATGAATTGATTTAATGATCGATTATTCGCATAATTATTGCTGAAGAAGAATATTATGCATAAGAAGCGAATTCCAAATTTTGGACACAATTTTACGCATAATTTCATTATATCAGTCGAAGTCATTATTTAATACAAATTAATTTTCTTATTAAGATTAACTCGATTAATTAAACATGATAACTCTTATATTTTCAAATAAGAGTCAATTAAGAAATTGACCAATAACTTTATCTTTTGCATAATAAGTTTGAATATTTAAAAGTTGAACTATTTAAAAATGAGGAATCGAGGTCAAAGTATCGTACTGCCTTGGCTTTGTGGGGGAGGGCTATGATAGGAACGCACAGACATCCATCTTCCATTATATACCGTTCTTAGGGAAATGTTTTTAATTAAAATTCTATTAAAATTTATCAGCTTTTCAATAATGATCAAGGTCTATCAAGATATTATGTGAGAAAAAATAAAGTTTATCAAATAAGCCATCAATTATCTAGTCTAAATTCACTTTGTGATTAGGCTAATTAAAGTTTGATGCGCCGAAAAATTTGAATGATGAATATGCAAGTTGTCAAATGGAGACTGAGTTTGTACCTCTTGGCTATTACCGAGAATTTGATAAATTGTATAATAGATTAGACCTGAGACAAATTCATTTGAGAAATTAATTTTCGTGACCACTTAGTGTTTTTTACAAACAGAACATGTCTTAAAAATATGTTTTTCTTATTTTTGCCATGTCAATTTTTCATCGAAACTGTTCGGATGGGAATCTGCCATAAAATGAGAATTTCCTGAGACTTAATGAATAGCACTTAAAATGCTATTCAATCGGATTCTTGAAAATCGAGAGAAAAAGAAATATTTTTCTCAACATATTTACAGGTATTGGAGTGAAAAGGCGTTCGAATATAAACTCAGATAAAAAGTCGATTCACGCGATTATTCGATACATTGTTGAAATTGAAAATTGATTCGAAAAACACGTTTTCCTCTCTCAATGTTTTATATTAATTTTTATTACACTCTCAATGTTTTTCGAGTCAAAGCCCAGGGACTGACTGAATGAATGGTTTTAATTATAGCCAAAGTCTTATTATTTTCGCTTTTCTGGTCATAAAATATGACACTTATTATTATTTTGCAAACTATAAGGCAGTCAACGAAAGCGAACAGACTTCACACAAATACAAAAATGTATAAAACGCTTTGATTGCAAACCAGCGCTCGATTTGTTGAGGCATTTGCTTTCAAATTGGTTTGAGGTGTGATCTCATTGAAGGCCAGAGTCGGTGACAATTATAGTTCTCAAGTCTTCGGTTTATACTATTATCACATACTTGGGTCGATAGTTAATGAATGGCGGCTTTTAATGCTTCTGTCGGCCCTCCAGACACTTATGAATATTATTTGGGGTTCTCTGCAAAGCATACAATTTGCCAAAAATGTGTTTCTTTTTATTTTTCTCTTATTATTTACGTCCGATATTCTCAGGAGAGAGAGAAATATTTTGAAATTGATTTCGTCGATTGAATATTAAAACTTGAAATTAGTTTAATAACTCATTTTCTAATATAAATAAATTTTGAACTCTTGAAGTGCTTTTCGCGGATTTCATCTCAATTTCCATTTATTTTATCAACAAATTTGTTTTTTTTATTATTTTTTTTATTTTGTCAAAACTTATATTTTATATGAATTGAAGTAAAAGTTTGTTCAGTGAAAGTAAATGCAAAAATCCTTTCTTATAACTCAATATTTGTGAAGTTTATGTCAGAAATTTTCGCTTTCATGTGATTTATTTCCTTTAATATGATAGATATCTTTTGCACTGAAAAAAGTTATATTAAATTCTCTCTCTTTTAAACTTTTCAAATATCAGTTTCACATAAAATGTTGAGATTTTGTTCAGTTTGTATTCAAAGCTATCAAATTGTGTTCAATCTCTTTATGAAACGATAGCTCAGAGATGGTATCTCAGACCTAAAAGTCAGTACATTTGCAATGATAGGCCGGTTGTGCAGCTCTTACTTAGAACATTCGCTACCGCAGCACAGCCTCAGGACAACTGATTTTCATTCTCAAAAAATAGATTATGCTCTGTAATAAAAACAAGTCTATAAGCACAGCACAACAGAGTACTTGTGCTGATATAAGTGCCAAATAGTCGTCAAACATTCTTTGCTATGATTTAACTATTGGCTAATATACTTAATGTTTAGTCCAACTGAGGACCAAGCGCATCGATATCATATAATTTTGACACAACAATACCAGGTCTTTGAACAGACGACAAACTATAATATCGGTGAATGTCTTCCACAATAAGAAGAAAATATGTAAAAAAGAAACGACTGGTAAGGGAAAGGAGGGAAAGAGAAGAAGAGAAGTAAAAGAGAAGCCTCTCTTCATTATAACCTTAGGGGTCAGTCAGTGTTACAAACATTTTATATCATTATTGTTATTAGTTTGTTATATACGCCACATATCTATAAAAAATGTATATTATTTTCAATTTGGGCATATTTTTGATGAAAAGCCGAATCGGAGAGATCTTCAATGATATTCACGAATTCTTTTGACAATTTGTGGTTTGTCTGCATTTAGGTTTTGTGAAGAGCCTCTCAGCCTATGTCGAGGCTATATTAGCCCACATAGTATCAATCTATGTCTAGTATAGACATATAATTCTCATGAATATTATCAAAAGTATTATTTGTCTGATTATTACTTCAAAATTAGGGAAATAGTGATTATAATAAGGATACGAATGATAATATTTATGGTGTACTGAGTTAGTACTGAAAGTTCATTTATCAGCATTAGTTGTGTGAATGGGGCGCAGTCGGGAGGCGCACCTGTTTGTATAGTTAATGGTATCGTTAGTAAAATGAGTTATATTTCTGCATAAAAACCAATTCTCTCGAATTTGATTCACTTTTGTTATCCATTTTTGAATTTCGGGACTCAAACCTTTGATTGCATCCAAGAGACAAGTATTGCGTCGACGCACTTCTCGCATAGCACTCGACCCTAACTTTGTTGGAGTGAATCTCTGCTTCAGTTCAGTGTTAGAGACTATCGGTGTTAGAGTCTGTTCTGGCGGTTCTGTAAAAGTTTTCATTGAATTTCCCAAACATTGAACACAAACTTCATTACAATTGTTTTAATGATAGACAACATTAAATGTGAATCAATTGATATAATGAGGTGTTATTCTTACTCACAATCATTTGTTGAAATTCTTTTTACTTTTTAACCCAGTGTTCAATTCGTTGGAATTTTTTACAATTATATTATATTCTCTCGATTTCTCCTCTAATTATTTGACACTAATTTGTGAAAAGTTTTTCATTTAAGAAAATCAAATAATTCTTTTCATTGGAATTTTCAATGTATAAAGTGTTGACAATTAAAAAAAGTTAAAAAATTTCACAAAACTTACTCAATTGGAACCCAATTCTTAATTGGAATAAATTGTTTGGAAATATAAAAAAAACTTATGAATGGATTGTATAATATGTGAGAAGTATTACAACATTTAATTCAAATATTGATTGACATTAATATCACTCAACTAATCGACGGAAAATGATTTGCATTTTCGCACTAATGGAGTTATTAGTGATTTTCGTGCAAATAATTATTTGCAATTCCATTGCATTAGAGAACAAACTTCTGGAAAACAATCAGAATATGAGAACTCAATTCGAGCCCGGATTAAGTGATATGAAGACATCCTCGTCCCAAAAGACTGAGGGTAAGAATTGCCACTAAATCTCATTTGCCTCTCAGTTCGGTTCACTTAATTGTGAAATAGATTTTTCACTTCTCTACAAATTAGTGGAAAAGTTGCCAAAAACTGATAAATTATTTTCTAATTAATGTAATGTATGACAAAATTCTTGTGTCTATCGTTTGAAATAAACAAAAATATTTTTAATTAAAGAATAGTTCTCACAATAACTTTAAGTAAACATTTTTCATTTGAATTGCCATCAATTATATGGAAAATTCGTTTTAAAAGACTTTATGAATATTTATAACTTATTGCAAGCGATGTCTCCTTCGGTCCGAAAGCGTAATAAACGCGAAAAGCGAACAAAACTTTTTTTTCGTTTGTCTCCGAATGAAAACAGTTTTCATCTTATTTTTGGAAACGAAACAAAAAAAACTACTCTTTCACTGCCGTTTGAATACTTAATTTGCTAAATTGAAATGATCTTGGCTAATGTCATAATTGAGTTTAATATCGCAAAATTATGAAATTAGGTTAAAAACGGAGCCTGCCAAAATTATTATAATGGAAAAGCGGTATATACTGAACATTAATTGATAGATAATTGTTTCATTTTAGACTCTTCTGTCACCAAAAACTCATTTATATTTAATGAACTTTTGGTGTAATATTGAGAAAAGTTTCACAATATTTTCATTTCATTTATGAAATTAAAACATTAGTTTATTAAATAATCTATCATTTATTTGAAAGAATTCATGCATTTTATTATTCATTGTTTCAATTAATTAACAAATTTTTTTTTAATTCAAACTATATTTTTATATTTCAATTGTGTCTCATTTGTGGCTCATATCTATTTCAACGAATTAATTAATTAATTTTTAGCACATTTTAGATAAAAATAATGTGTTCAGGTTATACATAACTAGCACTCACTACCAGCCCTGTAATCAAATCCTCAATAAAGTGATTCCTGCAAAAGACAAAGCAATCTAAAAGTCGAGAGAGAGAGAGAGAGAGAGAGAGAGAGAGAGAGAGAGAGAGAGAGAGAGAGAGAGAGAGAGAGAGAGAGAATTCGATCCGAAAATTATATGTGTTGTGCCGTTATTTGCAATAGTTTCGATGGTATGCTCTCGTCGTCGACCGACTCCTCAAATGTTAACTTTTATTTGATTTGTATTATATTTGATGCGAACCTTAGTTTCAATAAGTTTTGTCCAATGATTTGCGATTTAGATCTGGTTTTCTCAGTAATACAATAATGCATTGATGACAATGATTCACGTCTACAGGATATTGGTTAGGAAGACGACTCTTTACTCCGGATATTTGCAAAAAGAATCGGTTAGACGCTAAGGCAGCCAAGAACAGAATAGTAGTAAATCTTCGGTTTTAGTTTCTGTCCAAACCGTCAGTGCCGTCAGTGCCCACTGAATGCCTGTATTGGAAGGCATTCCTTTGAAATTGGTTAGCATTAGATGTGAATCGATTGCTCGAACCTCTATCGCACCCCTTCTTATAGACTGCAAATAAATGCCAGTTTATAAATGCGACGGCCATTAATCTTATGTCCACTTTTATCCTTTGGTCAGACCATCGTTTGCCTATTTTGTCAATATTGATATCAGTGTCAGGTATTGCCGCAACCGCTTCAAACAGGAGAACAACTTTTTATCGAAGCATACCATCCATGATATTCATTTCGTTGGCTTTACTACTGTTTCTGGTACTGACTATTCGCCTCTCTATCATTAATATGGCATATGTTGTGCTTTACTCTCTATTAGTTTCTGTTCATACACTCCCTTCCACTGTCGAGGAACAGTCGGCAAAACATTTTCTGACCAAAACATTCGTAGAGTATTTGTATAGTGTTTGCGCATTCGATGCCATTTAGAAATTAGTACATAACTCATAAAATATTTTCCTATTATCTCCGCTTCGATGCAAAACTTGACTATCATTTCATACTTCACTCACAAAAACGTCTCTTATTTTGAATTTTATATTTAGAATGAATTTATGGTTTTGTTGAAGGAAGAGGTTCTTAGTAATCCAAGAATATTAAAACAACGCCAGTGTTTATCTTAAGAGCTCATTAGTGTTTATTCTGATGAGTTTAAAATAATAATAATCCTTAAAATAATTTAAACACATTTAAAGTGCGAACGAACTGTTTGTTTGTCAAATGTCAGAAAAAAAGAAGTTCCCTGACGTCTGAGCCCTAAATACAGTACAGAAGTTTATTACATAAAGCGCTGAAAATGTTGTTCAAACGAAACCAGCGAAAAATCGATACAAACCTAGAATTTATGGTCAAATAATTTATATTCAATAAATAATTTATTGGAGAATATATTGTTTATCGCATTTCATAGGGTATTGTAGTTTAGCGCTAGAAAAACATATACAGAATAAAAGTTATTCGGAGCAAAAGCAATATTATATAACGAAAACAATATTTTATACTTAGTGTTCGGGGCTGTTGTGAGTCCGGGTTAGTACCAAATTGTTATATAGTTTTCAGTTATCATAACTCTCTGCGCTCTCACTATAAATAGTGACCGCTTTCTACCATTTGCTGCACTCAAACACAATGGACTGACCGCTGTGTTCGACACTTCTGGCTATTTCAGACAATGCTGGCGTTCCCCTCACCAGACTCTGCAAACACCATTTCTGGCAAATATTTTATGATTTCTGAAATCTAACTGAATTTGCAAATCATATTTGAATCGATATCTAATGACAAAAATAAATGATTTCATTCAAAAACAATTGAGTAAAACATCAAAATTTACAAATAATTCATTATTTATCATAAATGGATTACAATTATTTTAATGACTTTTAAAATGTCTTTATTCAAATGTGACGTTTTTGAGCTCAATATTTGATAAATTAATGCCAAAATTATAAATCATTTTTTATATAAAAATAATATTTTTATCAAAATTGGAATAATTGCTCCAATTTTTGCTTTAAATCAGTGGGTGTTTGGCATAAGAAATAAATGTTTTGTTATAATAGGAAGGGTTCAAAGAACTTATATTTCAAATACCGAAGATTTCTGCAGCAATTCATATGAGGGGTCAGTCTATTGTGGTCAACAAACTGCCGAATAATATTCTATGTTCATATAATCTGGTGATTTCTGTACGTCTAAGCCTACTGTTGGCCCACTTCTTGCTGCTGACCGATTCTGCAGTTGACTGCAATGATAGACCGGTGCACTCGACTCTGGCATTGATTGCAAACTGCATTTCAGACATCGATCTTATATCCATTGGGAGTATTGTGTAGTAATCGTGTTGTAAAAGAGGTATAGAATTGTAGGCAATTTCCCCGAAGAAAGACTACCCTTTCTTTACAAATGAAGACTTGCCTTAAGTCTATTGTTAACTAAAGGCTTACCTCATGAACCGACTGCCTATACATAATAGAAGTACTGAAGTATTTATTTGCTTTTTATGTAAAAAAATCTCAGCTCTATTTAGGAATTGGTCCAAATATTCTGATCACAAATTATTTGGAAATAAACATTACTTAATGTAATGAAAGCGAAGCAAACGATAGGCCTCTCGAAGGCATTGACTGTAAAAAGTGATAATTGAGAAGAAAAATAAAGAGAAAAAAGTTGTCATAATTTCAAACTTAAAAATAATTGAGTTTCAAATTAAACGCATTCTTTCGGAAACTTTTTCGCTTCAGTATTAAAGCAAACAAAGGCTGAGTTAATCTTCTGAAATGAAGTCTCATCTTGGTACAATATATTACATTTATAATAGACTGAGTAATGCCCTGACATTCAGTTTATTACAATTCAAATTATGTTTGAAGTAGTTATTGGAGAGAGAATGTCCCTGTTGAATAATTGCCACTTTGACTGTGTTTTAGATCATCTATTTTTTGGTACTACTCTCCATCACTCTCTATGGTGTTCTCTGCTGTGTTGTTAATATGGATTCTGGCCTTTACTGTTAATCCCTTCAGCTGATATCTATAATAGTAAAGCCATTTATTAAATTCCCAGCACTGGATAGCAGTCATCAGGAGCTCAACTCGAGTTAGTATTAATGTAAAAGCAAAGAAACGGTTGTATGGCTCTGACATTACACTGAAAATACATTGGTGTGGAAGAGCTGACTGTGGAGTGGAGGATGGCATCATCGGTGCCATTGCAATCCCAATCCCAAATGCAATCCCAATTCTGTTGTGATGTGAAACTGCATTACGTGTTTGTGAGTGAGTGTGGATTTGGCCACAACTGCCATCACTACCACCAGAACTATCAGAACAGTACTTCAATATAAATTTGCTCAATAATTGCATCTGCTTTACAGTATTACCACTCTATTGCAAACAATTCTATAGATATATATTCTGTATATAAAATGATTTTCAGTTCAATAGCTGCTCATTACAGACAAATACAACGAACTCTTATTTGACTCCAATTGCAAACCACTGGAAAAACTCTATTAATAATAACAGACGAAAAAAATTATCTATTTTGTTGGGAACCTAACGAACGACTAATACCAACATTAAGTCTAATAATCTCTTTCTCTAATTTCTTTCTCATTTAATCCTATTTTAGTTTTCAATTTGGAGTTTTTAATCAATTTTAAGCTCTTTTTTATTAGTCATTTGAATGGTTGCGACAAATATTTGATTTGAGGTTTAAATTCCAACTCATACCTAAAACAGTACATAATCGATGTTGATGTATGCCATGTTCACTTTTCTAATGTAATTATAAGAATGTTGTTTGCTGCATAAAATGAATATTTGATCGGAGAAAAGCAACCAAAAGACTTACGCGGAGTATATTACTATAAAACTGGTGGCGACAATAAATTACTACAAAAGAAAAACAAACAAAAAATCAATCGTAAAATCTTTTAGTGTTTTCTTTACTTAGTTTTGGCTATTTTTTGCCACTAATATCAAGTATACCGAAAAATGGGCGACGAATCAAATTGTTTTGACTTAAGCT
Organism: Fuscozetes fuscipes; assembly: GCA_034702105.1. Lineage (NCBI taxonomy): Eukaryota > Metazoa > Arthropoda > Arachnida > Sarcoptiformes > Ceratozetidae > Fuscozetes > Fuscozetes fuscipes. The sequence goes on from JAQGCS010000112.1 coordinate 14,132, forward strand.
GAGTCTTAGGATCAGAGATTGGCTTTTGTGATGTGACTCGACTGCCAGCCTATCGTTTCCATATTTATTATCACAGTTTCTCATAGATATGTGTCATCTGTATTGACACGAATGCAAATATTTTTTTCTACAGCTATTCATGAAATTTAGGCATTAGTTGTGCCTCAATATTACGGTTTGAATATTCAAGTGTTGTGTTATATAATAGTCGGGGATAGAAGTAATCAGAATGGCATCATTTTAGCTCACTATTAGGCTCGAGGGGCTGGAGGGGAACTCCACCAATATATATGATGAGTATTATTCTTCACTAAACTCCTGATTATATACGGATTCCGTGAAACTATTTGTACACCAAAATTGAAATAACTTTCAGAATTTCTTTTTTGTGCGAATTATTATAAACTCATTTTTGAGAATATATTGATCCAGATCATCATTATTATTGGAAAGGAATGATCCATAAAAATAATATATATTTTATTAAGAAGAAAAGTATTATTTTTTGTACTCTGACTGGCTCTGGGTCTTTATCGATGATATTACTGGTCGTATATATTACTTTAAGTATATTTCATTCTTCAGATCACATCTAAGTTAATATTAAAGTGCAGTACATTTGATGCACTTCTGTCATAGCGGAACACAACGGGAGATTCCGTACGGTATAGTTGAGGACATTTTCACGCTATTGACATGTTTTTTGACAATCTATTGAAGAGTATTTCAATATTATTCATATGACCAAAAAATTTTCTCTCCTCTAAAAAGCATTTCAATGGCAATGTCTCTCTCCGGTCGTTAGGGTTCACTCTCTCCTAACTATCCGACTCTTACTTTTGCTCCCATTGTGCTGCCAGTATTGTAGATCCCCTCCCACTCTAATATTGACTTTCAATGTTCCTCTAATTTAGTTTTTCACTACTCATGCATTTTGTAGTTCAGCAGTGAATTTGCCTCACGTTTCGAGAGATGTTATTTAATATTTTTTTTTACTCAATTGTACTCTTTATTCTTAATTCCTGGTAGAATACGAACACTTTTTGAGGAAATGTCTGTTTTTCTTTCTCTCGAAACATTATTATATCCGACAATCAAATTACTCATACAATACACACAATTCTATACACACATAGAATGCAATCAAATTGTTTTCTCTGGTTTTCCAATAAATTAATGTATTCTTTGTGTAGATTAAAATTTGAGGCATTTGTCACTCGAGTGCGAAAAAATACATTAATTTGTTTCCGATTCGAGACTTTATTTACTCGACAAAAGTGATGAAAATTATTTATTAAACACAATTTCAAATTGAATTGAATTTAAATTCTGTGTTAATGTTGGTTTGAATGTAAATACTAGTCATTCATACATAACAAACGCCTCAAAGGTATCGATGCAATGGATGTTTGGATGCATTCGCAGACTCTTTCTGTTAGGCATACAAATGAATAACATTTTAGTGGAACAGTTGTGTAGTGTGTGTCGAGTGCTAGAAGAGAAAATGGCACTGAGTATTGTTGCTCGATCTTATCATTGAGCGTATTATGTCATACCAGTGCCAAAACACTTTTGTATCCTTTACTGCTTTCTCTGTGCAATTGGTTCTGATACTTTTGATGTTATTATTATTATTTTTATAGTCATTTTGGATACGAAAATATACTTCACTGTTGTGTACATAATCTTTAGACAACAGTTAAGGGAATAAAAGTGTATGTATTGCCAGAAACGCATAGACAAGTTGTGTATCTCCACTACAGTTATGTTTATTATGAACGCCTGTGCTCTATGTTTAATATTTCACACGACAGGACAGCCATACGACTATTATCTCGGCTTAAAATGAAAGTTACAGAGAGAAGGATAGAGTATATTCGTGAGCAATAGAGTCTGAGTCGCATCACTAGAGTATATGTTGTGCAGTGCAAGAGTTGTTAATATTGAATGAATGCAAACATTATGCCTCACATTTGGGCTAAACTTCCTTTTTTGGTGCAAATACTAACTCAGTTACGTCGGTCTCACTCTCACTCTAATTATTACTACTATTGATGGACATTAACTGATGAATAGAGTAGAGTATCTCCAATACCAGTGCTGTGCCATTGACTCCACTTAATTCTCCAGACGTTGTTTTGAAGGAGAATTTGTTGGAAAAGAGCTTTAATATTCACCCAAACGCTGACTAATTCAATGACATTTACACCAAAAGTTTTTGTCCAAAATTAACAATAGAGGAGCGAAACAGAGAAAACAGGCAGAGGTTTAACAGTTGTGTAGTTGAGACCATACAATACACAAACCATATTTCATTTGCTTTACACAATCCATACATAATAGGAATTTTGGTCCAAAAGCTAATATTTAATATTATTTAATCAGAATAAATATCAGCCGAATATTACTTTTATTGTTATCTCAATCTCCAAAAATATAGTTTCTGTCCATAAATACTAATAAAAGATTTTCGAATAATTAGTTAGAAATTTGTGGATTACATGAGAGAACAGAATCGACGCTTCATTTCATGCAATTATCTATTTGTTCTGAGATGTGCTGTTCTGTGCGCTCAGATATTGCTGGCAAAGCCTACCATTGAGAATAAGTGAGAGGCTATCCTCTGCTTTAGAATTATGATCACAATAAATATAAACAAAGTCAAGTCAATTACTATAGTCTATAGTGTATACCAGTTCGGTATTGTGTTGAGAAGTGAGTGTCTGACAAACAGTAATATCTTCTGAATTAATAATTAAATACTAGAAATGTTTTTCTCTCACATCTGTCAAAAATAGCGTTTTCTGCGAGTGTTTCACTAAAATAAATGTTTGACTGAATAGACATTGCATTGAATGCATTCACCCAAATATGATGTCATCGATACACAAATACATCGCCTCTTTTGTCGTCTGTGAACCTGCCATTGATTGGTATGTAGAGAACAGAACGTTCGTGAAACACATGCGAATCACCTAGATCAACATTGAGGCTCTTCTCTAATGACCGAAAATATTATCTCAATTAATAAAATGAAATATTTTGTGTATTAGGGAACAGAATGAATGAGAGGGGAATTTTCATCATTTAAATGTATAACTAATGTAAAATCAAATCAATTATTAAAAGCTTTTTTTAGCAAATAATATGTACGACGAATATCTTATATCACAAAACTATATAATTATGAATATCGAGGCATAAAATATCGTTTGTGTCGTTTGGTTTGCCATTCATTCATATTTTAATAGAGTATATCCCGAGTAAAATGAGTTCAATTCGTCTGAATATTGTGTGTCTATTGTTTCAGAGAAGTATCAGAGAAGTAACGCATCGGTGACCACACCTGAGGTTCGCCTGCACGCCATGTCGTCGCTATGTTGTCCTCTAAATTACTTTTACCTTTTCATATGGCGTACAGTTTTACCCGCTTTCAAATCAGTCGTCAAATAATTTTTCGCTTATATTTGAATGCAGTTCAGTTCAGTTCACGATTTTCTGATTCTATGTTTCTGTCACTCCGTTTAAAAACAATATATTATTTGAAATTTCAATAAAACAAAACTCAAACACACGATATATGCAGTCATTTCACAGAACAGGAGAAAGTTCTCCGAACAAAAACATTACAAAAATAATAACAATTTCTTTCCTTTGAATTAAGTTTGATATCAGAAGTTAAAACATATTATTTATTTGTTTGTGTAATGTGTGGGCAGACAAACAATTATTCAATTTTGAAATTTTAATTCAGTTATCACTCAATCATATTGTCCTTCGACTCCATTAAGGGATCAGATAATTGGTTTTCAATTTCTGAATAAAACATTTTCGATTCGCCTATCATTCAAATGCTGCAAATCTTAATTATCTCATCTGACCATAAAAAGCGACCCGAGTTCTGGTCTATCATCTGATGGCCATATAATTACAGAACATAGCAAAACATATAATTACTTAACATTTTTTGTGATGAACTCTATTTATGTAATATTTGATGTATTTTTGATAAATTAGAGGCAATTCAATGACACCTTTTCTCTGAAAAGTGTTCTGCTTTTTAGTTATGCCTCAGATTTTAAGACATGTTTTAAGTCAAAGACATTGAGAACTAAATAAATCAAATTATATTAATGTCTGTGCATTGGCTCAGACTTAATGCTTCTCTAAAAGTAATCTAAGGATTGAAAAGTGAGAAAAAATAGAGAAAAGGGATTCAGAACTCTTGAGTAGTGAACAGAAAAGAAGTGAAGAGAAAAATATTTCGACCAAAAGCTCTGTTACGAGAAGTGGTTTTCAAAGAAATTACTTTGAAATGTAGTGAAACTAATAAGAGGTATATTATATATGGTTTCGTCAAAACATTTCTCTCAACGAATAGTTGACTGAAAAAAATAAGAGTAGATCTGAAAAAAGTCTGCAAAGAATTCCTAATTTCCTTTGAATTAAATGAAAAATTCTTAGCAAAAAAAGTATTTCACAGATTCAAAATATTTCAGAGTTTAAATTTCAAGAATTTGTTTATATTTTCATTAACACTATTTCATGCCTTACAACTCATCCCAACAGATATTTCACGGATTCCGAGAAAAAACAAAGAAAGTGGAGATTTTAGTCGAAAGTATTGATTCTTTATTTATTTGAAGAATTTATTTAGAAATACTTTTTTCAACAGTCCTGATAACAATTAGTTTACAAAGTCTTTTCCCATTTGAGAGGGGATTAGGGAATATTAAACTCCATAGAAGTCAGATGTTTAGTAATAACCGTTTTTGATCGACAACTGTATAATTCGTTCTGTTATTATCGAACACATTTGTTATCAGTTCAATAATAATAATAATACTTTTGCTCTCATATATTGTGTATTAATATTTCTAATATTTTCCAATATTTGTGTCCGTTGTTTCAAATTGAATTCTCCATCGCATAGCCTTTCCCTCTATATTCCAACGTTTAGCCAATATTTTTCTGGTTTTATATTTGATGGGATGCGTATATTTTAGGCAACATCTGTAGCCATCCGAGCAGTTGACACATCCATATTACCAATTGTCGAACTCATTTTTCCATAGAGTCGGACACACCAGACATCACCACTGGAAGAGCGAAGTCATATCAATCTTGTTTTCTGACCCAAACTTTTTATTATATATTTGAACAAAACATGTCTAATGTCTGCCATTCACTACAACCACAACTTTTCAATCGATATTTGCATTTCCATCAGCGATAGCAACAAAATTTCTTGCTTTATTTATTGAGAAGAAATTTGATCTAAGATATATTTTAAAAAGGTATAAAGTTAAACGATGAGTCAGATAAACAAAAAACGATCTGTTTTTCGGGTCAATGAAAGTCAATATGTTTGAGGAATAATTGGCATCAAATATGTATTATTGAATGAAATCTAATAATAATATATAAATTGGTTATTATTCTTAGCGATCATTTTTGTGTAACAAAATCAGGGCTACGCTGACAGTGAAATCCTGGTTCTTATTTCCAATGCCATTACGATAACAATTGTGATGAGAAGCAAAATGAATAAGAATATTGCCATCTCTTCTCAAGTCATGCCTTATTCATGCAGTCCTTCTATAAAAGTCCTCAAATAATATCCAACAAAACGACTTTTGTAATATTCGTAGGCCTTTTCTAAACCATCGCATAGAATATTGTGAATGAATGCGAAGACAAGACATGGCATTACTTAATAACTCATATCATAACTGGTATTTGTATTCCATATGTGAATAAAACCATTATTATTAGTATTGGAATAAAAATTCAATTCATTGTAAGATTAATTTTCTTCTTTTTTCGTACGTCGACTACAATCGCAGATATTCATCACAAATGAATTAATGAAAGCGAGGAATAAATTCTTGTGTTTTTCTCACATAATTCACTCCTTTGTCGTAAATTGAAGTCTAATTATTTCAAAGAATTATTTTTGTCGAAAGTAATACTAATTTGTTTTTAATTGCTTTTGAAGTAAATTTTTAACCAATACTTAATTACATGTTTTTTTGCGCCAAACCTTTCGACAGAATGTGCTGTCTTCAAATAAATTATTAGCCCCATATTTGTGCCGTATATCACTCTTTATTTTCTTTCTCTTTTTGGAAATGCTATAAAACACCAAAAATATTGGCAAAGATTTGAGTGTTTGTTATGAATCGTGGAAAATGTCAAACAAAACGACAGTTAAAAGAAGTTTTATTTCAAAGTTATGAAATGGTGACGAAAATCAATTAATTTAACAAACTTTTGGCGTTCGTTACCATCTGTTGACTGGTTTTCAGAATTTTTAATGTATTTGAAAATAAATGACACTTTTGTGACACAAATAAATTCAATGATTGTTTTGGGAATTCGTATTCCTTTCAGTTTTGAAATCAAATAGTTTTGATGAAAAACCAATGGAAAGCCATTAGCGCTACAAATGGTAAAGAATTATGGCTTTTGATAAATGATCGATAAACGAACCAAATGTTCACCGATAAGATCTTGTTGCTCTGTTATCTAGGACAAACAATTCCTGTCCATTTCAAAATACACATTATTTCTATAATTTTAATATATCCATAAAAATTATCTCAAAATAATGTTTTGTTATTTATTCAAAACTAAATATTTTACTACTTCTGTAATATTTTGTTCAGTAAAAGACTTCGACCATTAAATTCTTGTTCCCATAAAATGAAGTCAACTTTAATATCGGATCGAATTCTTTTCCATAATAGCGATGAAAATTTGGCTCAATTTAAAGCAAAATTTTTTTCCACTAATAATTTTCTGCTCCAATGATAGGAATAGAGGGGAAGGACTTCTCATATCTATATTTTTTCATTTTCATTTCGATCACATATATATATACACTAATATTTTGACCGATTTTCGCGAAATGAAAAATAGTGTCAAAGCCTTAAATAGAGTCTCTGTTTCTAATTCTACGCTTTTCTCATAAAAGTCTCGAAAGTATTAAAAAATGTGAAACAAAAAAAATCAAAAATGATTATAAAAAGAACAGAAATCGAAGTCATGACAACTATTCTTCAGATTTTTATGATTTTCTGATGGTATTACACAAGAAGAAGAAGAAGATCCTATCTTAACATCCAAAACACAAAACACAGCAAACATTAAATGTGTGATAAATCAGTATTTTTCATGATTTTACCTCAAAATATAAAACGAAGTGTCGATCGAATGAGAGCACATATTTGACTCGGGTATGCTTTGTGTGCACACATCACCTCTACTGATCCCATTTTGATGAAGATAAAATAGGTGTGAGACTCAAATAGTCATTTCATATGAAGGCATCTGCAGCCAAACATTAATATCAGATCAGAGCCAAATGTTTTCATGTTTTTAATATTGCACTCACTCTTGTCTCTCACTTATAAGACAGAGAGTCATACCAGTGATTGCGAGTGCAGTCAATTTATTTTTTTAAGGGACAGTACACTTCTTCTTAAATTACTTGTGATCTCCTTGTGATCCACTCTATTCTTCTTTTCAATTCCTTTTCTCTTTTTTCGAAATCAATTCGACATTTTCTCCGAAAGAGAAGCAAAAACTTTAGACCTTTTCCTTCGACTCTAAAACTTATAAATGAAAAAAGTGGTGAAAAGAGAATACTTTTTCTTATAAATTATTTTCTATTCTTCTCGTCTTTTAGTGGAGAGAAATATTTTATCCTTAAATCTAATCGACTGTTTTGCAAGATATACAACAATGTATATAATGTTCAAAAAATAATGAAAAGACAGAGACATTTATAGTGCGCATAGACACACAGTTTGGGAGCATTATATACGAAAGCCCTGTGCTGTTCAACATTCGGCGTTTTTCTTTTCTCATTTTATTTAATACATACTTTACATAACGTGTCGTTCATTAAGTGATTTATGTGCAAAACACGAGACACGAAAACTAAACTTCAAATCATTTTTCTTTGTCTTTGCCTTTACTTACCATTTATTCAAAGTCTGTGTCCTATTCAATGAATTAGGCCTCACCTCAACATATCCTGTTCTTTTTGGCCATTCGCGCAATTTATGACTCATTTAAATTTTGGAATGACTTCGAAGAAACAAAAACAAAATATTACCAAACAGAATGATATTCTTACAACTCTTAGAATTGATTTACTTTTGCCTCACTTTCGTGAATATTACTTACAATGACTTATCGATTAAAATAAAAATAAATATTCAAATTTCGTTTGAAATACAAGAAAATGCCATTAAGAAAGCCAATACATTAGAGCATCAAAATTGGAAAAATTTTAATGCCAAGAACAGAATTTAATCAGATATTTTTGCATTTCATTCGTTTTGTCAGAAAACGGATCTCATCTGAAAGACAGGAAATTAATGAATAAAAAAAGAGTTATTCGGAGAAATAAATTTCATTAAATTTCAACAAACGGTTAATTCAAAATCTAATGGATTTTAAATATATGTTTGAACTCATATTACGATTAAGCAAAATATGGAACAATTTTTTCTAATACTTCAAAGGCTTACATAAAAAGTATTTATAATTTTATTAATTCTTAGGATCTATGACTCAAACATTTTCGAACATTTTTCGTACCATTTAAGCAAATTAGTGATTGCTTTGAAAATTATTAAACTCTTGAGTTGAAACATAAATTAACATTTTTAGTGATTAAATTGAGCGATAATAAGACATTGAAGCCCTTCGCTATAATTTGTTTTATGACGAACCAAATGTTGTGTCAAATACTGGAAAAGACTTGTTTATGAATTTGTTTTAAAATTGAACGCATTTTAAAAATACAGTCCTCTTATTCTCAATTTATAAACACATTCACAGTTAAAATGTATAAATTTTGGAGGAATTCCAGTCATTATTCAAATAAGAAATGACTTTAATATAGTTTTGTGACTTTTCTTAATTATATGATTATATGACTGAATAAGTGATGAACTTTCTGATGGACTTGACTTCAACTCAGGATAGTTCGCACAGAATTTGTATTCATTACTGATTTTTATTCAAGAAAAGCGAATCAATTAAAATAGTTTTGATATATATGTATAAATGTTGTATGGTAAGATGGTAAAATGAATGGTAAAGAGGTTTGCAATCGCAGCTCAAATTGATTCCTAATTTAGGGAAACGACGTTAGATTTGTGACAGTATTACTTCGCTTATAAACTAATCTGATTTGGTTCATAAAATCCCATTTTAGTAATCATAATATTATCGAAGGATATATCAAATGCCGTTATGTCTTAATTTTTATTGAATACCTAAACTATTCGGGTAATAAAATCCAGTTTAGATTAGAGTAAGATCTGAGGGGAAAATACTGCACAAAAATAAAGAAGAAAAGACCGCTTTTAAGGCTAACTGTTATGCAAACATTGAATGAATAAAAAAAATAAATAATAATAATAACATTTATTTGGGAAATACATCCAAAAGTCATCACTTTATTATATGATATAAAACTTTATTATAAAAGAATTTTTATGTTTTCAAAAATATTTTCAAAAATAAGATAAAATAAATTTTTGAATAAATAATATCAATAATAATAAAATGTGAAACCATTTCAAATCAGAGATATTTTTACGAAAAATATTGTCCCAAAAAGAAAATGTCTGAAACATATTCCCAAAATTCATTTTCATTTTATGAAATCAAACAAAATGTTTTCAATATTATTATAAAATCATGAAAATAAAACCCCATTTCCGAGAATTTTGCCCAAAACTGCTAAATGCGTCACAAAGAAGTGTAGCGAAAAAATGCGAATAAAATGTTTTTATATATTTTGGCCACAAATATGCCGTTCTGTAGATATAGTAATAGAATATATAAAAATAAATTTCTAAGCGTTAGAGTGTTTTGCGGTTTATATTTATTATGAGTTCTTTACTCGCAATGAATGATTCGGGTAATAGTCAAAGCAAAATAAAGTAACAGAAAAGATTGAGTCGTTGTTTCTCTTTATTTGAAAATATTGAGTCATTAAATGCGAGGGTAATGTATGGAGAAATAGAGGCAAACATTTTGAGTCTGTGCCCATTCATATTACGACTATTCACTACATTCAAGAGTGAAGTTTATCAAAGAGTATCACTTTTTCTTTTATTCAGTGTTGTTATCAAATTTAAAGGAGCATTAGTTAAAGTGGAACCGCATCCAAATCTAAATCTTATTAAAACGGTAAAGACTGTGCGCTCCCACAACAAAGTCGGCCACTGTTTGCAGTAAACTGAGCACAACTCTGAGGCTCACTCTCAGCCTCTTTAAAGTCTTGTTTGATATAATATTTTGTCTGCAATTCATTCTTCTCTTTTGTTGAAGAGTTTTGTTTATTTAAAGTTTTCCGCATTACTGCTGTTGTCGTCTGTTTTAGATTTGAATTTTCTCTTCTTATTCTTTACTCACGTTTTTTTTCTCTTCAAAAGAATTCTTCCTTTGATTATATTTTTTTCGATTTATATTTTCCTCCACTTCTTCGCCACTTCTCTACACATTTCTATTATAATAAGAATGGATTCATTCAGGAAAGCATTTATTAAATTTTTCTTTACTTGCTAAATTTTTTGCCGCTATTTATTATGATTAAAATTGATTGAAAATGTTTGTCAACACAACAAATACTAAGGAAGATATCGAATAAAGGTCTCAAACAAACTCTATTTTCGGTCTTAAATTAAATTTGTATTCATTCGACTTAGTCTTCAATGAAGTCAATAAAATGCATAATATTAGAGAGAGAGAGAGAGAGAGAGAGAGAGAGAGAGAGAGAGAGAGAGAGAGAGAGAGAGAGAGAGAGAGAATCAAAAGGAAAGTTCAATAAAATAAGAGATTATAAGCGATCCAAACAAAAAGTCGATGTCAAGTGAATCTTTTGATTTTTTGACTAAGCTTTGGATACAATGCTGGGTAACTCGACATTTGTGCTGTGCTTTGTAGGGTAGTGCCAGTTATGTAACAGTTCTGTTCTCTTGCATCCAATAATGCTTTCAAGTATTAGTCGGTTTGAAAGCAAAAACTTTCTTATTATTACATCGATAAAGCAATGGGTATACGAGAGGACACACTTTTCTAAAGTTAAGAGCACTGCAAAGAGTGTGACTCTCCCGAGACTTTCCAATGTTTGACTCGGAGTCGAATCTGATTTCCTTTCTTTTTGATTGTTTGCCTCACTATCGATATATTCGGTGTCGAACACAATCTAATGACTACTACTCCGACTAAATGGAAAGCAAATGTCGACGCCATCCAAACGACGTGTCTTTGCTGTCGATGTGACCGTTGATGTCAACTCATAGCAGATAAGGTTTTCCTCTGATTTAAAGGCATTGTTCATGTAATCAAAGGTTGGACTCAACTTCAAAAGAAATGCTTTTAGTATCCAATTGACCAAAAATATGGTATTGTCTGCTGTTATGCCCTGAAGTGTCTTTTTAGGGACACCTCTCAAATCATTTGATTTCCATTAAAACTATTGAAGCCTTTAGGCGTTAATTGTTTTGTTTGGGTTTTTGTTTCTCAATGTCGTGACTAATATTTCAAATGATTCGGTGTTTAAAAAGCATATGTTTTAATGAGTAAATAGAAAATTATTCGCAGACCTCAAACATTTGCTCACATTTCCATTAATCATCAAAATTAGTAATATTTAGCTTTTTGTTGGTTTTTGAACCGAAAACCAAAATTTTTACTCATTTGAAGCGAAACAGCAAATTCTGATCATTAAGTTTGAGATCAAATTGTTTTTAGCGGAATATTTGGTGAACTCACCGCTCATTCACTTCAGAGATGAGACGATAATTCAATTTATGAGTTTCTCATCGAAAGCAAAGCCCACAAGTAGTGTTTAAAAGCAAAACAAATCATTTTTGTCCAAAGTATTAATTATTTAAAACAAACGAATCAGAAAAAACGCGTTGGACTCAAATTAATTGAATTATGTGCACAAACCTATCAATAATTAATGACTTTTCACATGGAGTCCGGGTTCGCAGAAAATCAGTAGCACTGATACTATTTATCAAATGGGAGTCAATAATAAGCCGATCCCACAGTTTCCGCCGCCGATAGTTTCCAATTTCCACTACTATGGCATCAATTGTTCAAAAGAGAAGTGTGATTCCCACAAAAGATCCCATATTTTGATAGTACCTTTTTCAATGAAAATCACATTTTATTCGCCGTTGAAAGTGATATTTCACTGAATATTTGGTCAAAATTTATTGATTTTCATTCAATTAAGTTGAAATGTGAGACATAGTTTACAAAAACACTTCCCATACATTCGCTCAGACTATCAGTTGTGACACCATTTCTGAGGAAAAACAGATTTTATTAATGTATTGTATTTTCTTTTCCGTAATTATACTATCAGTTGTTTGAATAACTTTTATCTTGCATTCAATTATTTTTCATCTTATGGTTAATTTCATTCATTCCCAAAACGAAAACCAATTTCAATAAACTATCGATTGTTTCAAATAATGAATACATTGATCTCAAACACGACATTACAAACAAATTATTTGAACGAAACATTTTTGCAATTTGAGCCAAAAATACATTTATCGTCTTATTCTCTGTTATTATTACAATCGGTAAATGGCTTTTGGCGTAGAAAATGGATTTTGATCTTTTGATTACAGATACAGTATTTGTTTGAGCAGTTTTGCCAACAAATTCCAATTAATTAAATATTATTCTTCAGGTCTTACGCATAAGAAAATGTCAGAAAAACTTATTTTCTCCACAAATATTTCGAAGAAAAATGAAAAGTTGAGAGCATTTGAGTAGAGATTAAATTTTTCTCCTCTAAAAAGATAAGAAGCATTTTGTCTGAAATAAGCGTTTGATTGACAGCTCAAACACATCCAAAAAACATTCTCTCATTCTTTTAGTATAGTTTGTAACGAAACTAAAGCACAGAATTATATCCAAAGAACACGTTTTGATGTAAATCGAAGTCGAATTTCGAAAAAGAAAATCTCGTTTACATAAAAAACCTGAAACCGATTTTCCTATTATTTATTCGATGCAACTCTTTCTCTACTTCTGAATGTATAGACTTCTGCTCAGAAAAAGATCAATAAATTATCGTTCGAATCGAAATGAGTTTTGTGTTTGTGTTTGTTGTGTTCAAAGGCAACCATTTCTTCTCATATGTAGACCAATATTGGCTTCGATATAATGGGTGTTCTGAATAGAGATCAGAATCGTATAAATTATAGATTAGATCCGGAAATCAAAGATTATGTATGTTTTGTGTTATTATTTTTATCCTCAAATTATTTGCAGAATTTTATATCAATCGCTAATCATTATAGCGGTTAGAAAAAGATTCTTAAATGACACAAATTGATAACAAGTCTTAATGTCTTGTTTTCTATTCCCAACAAAAACTAATTTCAAACGTCAGTAAATCAAATATTCAAATGACTCGACCATTATATTCAGGGTTGTTTTACTCTCTTAGTGAATCTCATTTGGCTTTTTATTCAGTTATTTAAATACTTATATTCTTCATGGAATCGATTATTATATTATTTTGAGTCAATTTATGCATAAAAAACCAAAAAACATTTGCAGACGAATACCAGAATCACTTATTTTTCTGCAGACAATGACTTTTAATTAAATAAAACGGTATGAGAGGAAAGGAGAATGAAAAAAATATCGAGCAATATATCCTCGTATATTATATCCAAGTTAAATAATACCTTATTTTAATTGCATATTTGATATGAGACGGCAGAAGACTGAAACATAAATCCATTTTTATGTCATTTAATATTATTATTATTTATTAAAATAATATTTATTTTCAGTGCCATTTCTTATCTGTAATTTATATCATAGGTTTGTCTAAAAATAATATTATATGAGTTCCTATATTTCAATATCTATTTCTCCGTAAAACGCATTTCGATCTCAGGTTTAGAAAAAAGTATACATTATTTTGATTTGAAATTTCATGCCATCAAAGGAGAAACGAAATATAAATTCCCTAAACTTTTCCTATTTGTCTCATATCTTCTTCCAATTCTTGAGATATCATTCCGGAGTCAGAATTGAAAATGTGAAACTGGGGAAAGGCTTCAGAAATAGATATATTGACTCAAGAACTGAGAGGTTTGCTCTCAAATGGAAGCAAACTTTCTTTTCTTCTTTGAGTTATTTTTATTTCTTTTTCTCTCTTTTAGTTTGAGTTTGTTTTTCAGGAGTCAATTGTCTGTCCAATGGTTTCAATACATTGGATATCAATACCACATATTATATTATATTAGAACTTATTGTATAAGTTGTATATAACTTCACTTTATATGACTTATGATTGGAGTTCTTCACAAGAGCTAAGTCTTGTGTTGCATTTGAAGCCCTTCTTTGGCTGTTTAGCTGATTGTCCGTTAGACTGTGCCTAACGACGGCCACAACACAGGCCTCACAAATATCAATATCAATATATAGATTCTGAAAGCAATCGTTCATTGAATTGTAGTCCACTTGCAATGTACTGATTGTAGTGATTGTCCATTGAATTACTTCTTTGGCTTTTCTTATTGTTCTGTCGCTTCAACTTTGAGTTAAACTCCAAATTCATTTCATGGTTGGCGGCGCGTACGGCCACAAAATGCCACGAAAACCATTTTCTATTCCTTATCCCAACGGGAATTCATCTGAGATATTGTGACAAAAAGTTTAATTTGTTAAAAAAGGATTCAATGGATTCACTTTTCTTTAATACTGAATACTTTTAAACAAAATTTCTTCCAACAAATAATCTCCAAAATTGGAAAATCCTATTATTTAGTCTTAAATTCTCCGCAAATAATGATTTTATACATTGGATGCAAATCAGTCTGAAATTGAGGTCAAAGTTAAGCAATTGTTTGATTGATTAACTGAGGCCTCAATTTCTTTAAATGTTTGCTCAGAAAAACTGCTTAACTTTCGCCGAGAAAATTGAGTTCAAAATAGAAATCGACTCGAATTTAATGTTCGCTTAAAAGTTTGATAAATGACTTCAAATATAATTAAGCGATAGAATGGAATTTGTAATAATCAGCGAAAAAATTTCAATTCCTTTGAATTTTTATTCAAACTAAACCACAAAATTTACAGCCGATAGAATCGAGCGAACTCTTCAGTGCTTCGACCCTAACATTACTTAATCATGGTCCTCTATCTTTGAACGATTCAATTTTCGATCAATATATCGGATGAGACGATTGTGGCGATAGTGTGCTATTGTAGCGAAAGAATCCAAATTATTGAAAATTTGTGCCTTTCTTTACAACATTTCTTATTTTGATTTTATTCTCAAAAATATATCATTGAAGTGAACGTAACGACAATCGGCATAAGAAACAGGATTTGCTTTTTTTCTCTACTCATCTCAACGTATATTTCTTTGGATATTATTTCTTATATGTGGCCTTTGCTATGGGTTTACATGATTTATGGCTACAATTTTACATTTTTCGACCTCATTCTCAGATCACATCAAATGGCATATTGTGCACAACATTACATGAATTTGTTATATCCAAACACACTTTCCTCCATTCAGACGATTCCAATTAAAAAAAACTGAAGATATACTCAAACTTCTCTACAAAATGATTGCGTTTTTCTCAATAGACGGTGTATTTCATTGATTTAGCCTTCATTTCAATTCTAATGAATGGTTTGATGTAAAGAAATTCACATCAAATAGATTTCGAATAATTTATTACATCATTTAATTTTGTTATATCTTTCGAAACGAAACTACATTTTCTTCATTATTTATTATAAATGACATTAATATTCATTAAATTAGAGAAATGTTTTCTAATATTTTAAAATAAAATATTAGAGGAAAATCACTTTTGTTTTATTCCATTCGCAGTTATGTCATAAACAATGATTAAATGCTTTTATTTTTGTTCAATATTTAATTAGTCTCGAAATCAGGGATGCCCAAGCTCGAAGGCTCTAGGGGTGGTTTAGGCCCATGGAAGATTTTGATAAAATAATAAAATACATTGAGAAAAGAGAAATGGACCAATTTTTGAAGGTTCAGATTCAGTGGATCTCATTCGAGGTGACACATGTATAATTGGCTAGGTGGTTGTCACTAAAATTCACGATTTTTAGGCAGAATTCTTTCATTTGTGCCAAACTTTATGCTATGATTCGGTGATATTCTGTTTCTATTTAGAAACGAATCGATAGCAGCCATTGGGTCAGCTATCACTTTACATTTGGTTTGTGCATGCTGTTCGCTACTCACATACACGGAATTCGTGATCACCACTACTTGTGGTGCATATAAAACTCGAATTTATTTGGATATCTGACCAATTTATTGGAAGCAACGCATTTATCAATACTAGAGTCATTTCGTTTGATTGTTTCAATTAATAACTTTTGATTAGAATTCAAAATATAATCGTCTTTTTGTCAAATAATATTCGCGTTCGGTGACTGACAATTAAAGTTGAGCATGTCCGTTTCTTTGACCCAAAAATAGACCAGTAATTGGAAGCTTTGTGACACTCGCTTGATAATATATTTCTTCAGAAGAATCATATATTGTAAAAATTGCATAAATATAAACAAGTTAGTTGAACCAAAAATAATTTTGTGTTAATCTTTCTTTTTTTTTGATGAAATTAATAAATCTTTTGTAATATAATTTTACGACAAATTTCATACGAGAAGTGTTTAGTGAATGAATTAGTGTCAGAATAAATTTAAAAACATATTAATAAAGGGTTGACTTCAAAACAAAAACTAAAGCCTATTCTTCAGAAGAAAATATAAACTCAAAGCAAATATAATTGAATTCTTAAAAGTTTTTAATATCAGTTAACAACACTTTGTGAACAAAAATATTGAGAAACAAAAGTTAAGTTTGGCATCAATTTCGTGGAGAGAGTATTCTGATCACGAAATTCACATTTTCACTGAAATTTTAATATACTTTTGTCTGATATTATTTCAAAATATATTTCTCTGAGAAAATGACTTCTTTTTCTACTCTGTCTTCCAATTTGTTCAACAATTCAGACGATGAAGAAAATGCAAAAACAAATAAATAATATAAGCGATAAATAACATTAAATTGAACATTAAAATTGACAAATACCATAATACTATCAAACTTTTATTATTTTCTTTTCTAAAATTGAGGCCATTTTTGATGTTCGCAATCATTTTGAATAAGGGATAAAACATTTTTTTAAAAAGATATTTGTTTTTGTTAAGCCATAAATGTCTGTAAATGTGAAAGTATATTATTTTTGAGCTCCAATTAGAAATATTTTGTTTTTCTTAATTTATCATATGTTTCAGTTTATCTAGGTTAAGATTTTTCATTTCCTGCAATAAAAAAGATTAAGAGGAGTTAATTTTCAAACAAGTTCATTTTGTTTTCACATTTGATTAAATGAAGTCATTTTTCTCAATGAGAGACCATATTTCGCAGTCATTTGGATTATTTTGTAACAAATTTATTGCGTTTCGTTTAATTGTATTACATTTTATTTAAATTTCTCTTCAAATCCATTAGTTTTTTGCCCAAATGTCTGAAAATAACTGCAAAACTTTGTACACAATATAAGCTCTTCTCTCGATTTGTTTGTGATTAATGAACTGGTTTTAGATCCTCAGCAGTAATGATCTTTTTTCTCGTATTCCAACCGAAAGGCAAACGAAGTCTTTAATAAGAGGAGAGATAATCACTGAGTAGTCTATAATCAGAGCGTAAATGAAATTCCTATATATAAAAAAGTTTAGTCTATTTGAAAGTTTGAAAATTCAATTTTCACTTTTGAAGCTTCGAATAAACCTCAATTCCAATTACTTTGTTCAAAGTCATCAAGATCACTTTCTTCTCTTGTGTTGTCAATCAATGTTTTAGATTTGGAAGAAGTACTTTATTAATCACTTCAGTTGTTTGGAGAGTTGGTTCAACTTTTCATATTTCATCTTGAAATTTATGAAATATTCAATCGAGTGAAAAATATTTAAAAAACTGTTTAAATATATTTATCTGAAACTCATTTAACAAGATTAATACTTATGCTCTATTTAAGGCAAATGTGTTATGATTTAAGCATTAAATAACTTTCAACTCATTATTATTGACATTTACTATACTTTTCAATGAAAATCGATTTAATTATATTTAAGGCATATTTTAGTGCATAACAAATACTGAGAGAAACGAAAAAATGTTTAATGGTATTAATGGCCACAACGGGTATTATAAATAATGAGTCCTTAAAAATACATTCCATTAGGTTTTATGAAATTTATTTTCCAATATTCTTAGCTGTCATTAGAGTTAATGTAAACCTTAGTGATGATAAATTTATAAATTTACATTTTGATTGAGAAAAATAAAAGTCGCCATTTTGTTATTAAACTAGTGAAATTTTCAATCAAATGAATTAATATAATTGGAATTATTCTAAGTCCGGCATATGCAAATTTTCAGCAGCCATACTAGAAAAAATAGTGTCTGAGCTCCACGATACCGCGTATTTAAAAGTAATTACAGAGGTTTGAAAATTTTTAGGTTTTTATAATTTCTAGTTTTCCTATTTTTGATAATAATATTGTTTTAATATTCACAAAAGCATTATTTATTAATTATTAAATATATATGTTTGCACTTTAAATATTTAATTAATTTATATTGTGCGCAACTCTAGTAAAACATCGATACAATGCAATAAAAATCCATACCTTTAGCTTCTGTTCACTGTTTTACAGATTTTTAGTTTTAGTTGTAATTAATTTATTTGGCTTTTAAGCAATCATTGCGTTCATAAATAATTTATTTATAGGAAGAGTACAGAAATTCATTATTTATTGTTTACTAAATAATAACAATAAAAATGTAATGAATATTATATAATATTAGAGTAATTCTAATCAAAAATGACCTAATTTTTTGTCAAAACAACTAAAAAACCAAATTTATATTCAAAATAAATGATCGATAAACAAAATGCTCAAAATTAGATAGATGCAAATATAAAAATAATTAAAACTGAATTTCATATGAAAATTGATTCAATCTTTTATTTATGAATTAGAACTAAGAGCACATCACAATTGGCTCTCATTTTTTAGTGCTCTTATATACTGAATATTAAATACTCTGCAAAATATTCAGACAAAGAGCGCACAAGAATTTCGAGATCTTCAAATGGATCTCAAGCTTAAGACAAACAAATCCATACAAAAGAGTGGTTTTTGAAGTGTTTTACAATCGACTCTTTGTTTTTGTGTAATTTATACGACGAGTTGACGGAGAGGTTCGACTTCTCTTTTAAAAACGAAACCTTTCTTTTAAATCCTGACTCTATTTATAATAACAGACTGGAAATGATTGGCAAACAAAAGAAGAGACAAACATTTCATCCATTATTTCGATCCCACCTTTACTTTGAATGATTGCAACCAAATTATAGCAATTATTGTGATCATAAACATTTTTCAATTATGCATTTTTTCTAACCTTTTTCTTCACTGCATATAATAAATTGTACTTGTTTAAAAAAGATTAACTATAATTTGCAGCTTTTTCTCACATTATTATGAAGTCTAGCATAATTTGATACGCTTTGGTGAAAGTCTCGAAAAAGAGCTTATTTTCAATTTTCTAGTTCATAATTTTCAGATGGAATGCTTTATATAAAATTATGCTTTAATTCGCTATTATTGGAAGTTTCATGGCCATTCTATGATTTATTAGGTTAATTTATTAATTTACTTTCAATTCTTGACTTTAATAAATTCAAAATCGAAATAACAATTTTTTTCATTACCACTGAGGAAAACCATCTCTTATTAAAAGGTGATTTGTTTCCATCAATGTTTTCAATGAGAGATTATTTGAATTTTAAAAACAAATCAATTATAAGTTGTCTTAGATTTCAATCAAATGATAAGTTTTCAAATTTTATTTAAGAAGTGCTAAAAATAAATATAATTATTAACTCAAGTGTTATATCGTTTGCACTTTAATCGCAATTTTGTTTGAAGTTTGCATTTTTGCGAATATATTAAATCAAATATAAATATTTTGAAGAATTGAATTTTATTTCTATTTATTGAAGTGTGAAATCCATTTGAAGTGAGGAACTGCCGATTAGTACCCAATTGTCAATAAGTGATATAACCTTTGAATGAATAGTAAATCATTTATCAATCAATTGATTGAATTTCAATTGAAATATTTGTCTATAGATATGGCGAAAATTTATACGAATATAATAAAAAGAGAGTCAATAAAAATCTAATCTCTTCTGACATTTGAATGAATATAGCGATAAATTTTTGAATTAACATATATTTGACGCAAAATTTAATCAATTTATTGCTCGACTTTAAGGTAAACATATAAATATCGTACAAAATGAAAACTGTGTGACATTTATCCTATTCTATGGTCGAAATCGGTTTTGTTGGTTCGTCAAACACAACAGGAATTTACGTTTATTCATGTCTTTCAAACACTTTTGGAGATCTTCGATGAATATACAGAAAAACAAACTTTTCAATGGATTTAAGTCCACGACTAGGCATTAGTTTATTGACAAATATAGTCCGTATTCGAGATTAAAATCGCAAACAAATTCAACACAGTTTCCATTCAAGTGTTATATGATTTCGACTCAAAGCTCAGGCAAAACCCAAATACTTTTCCCAAAATGAATGAAACAAATGTCAACTGAAATGTTTTACTCATTTAAATAAAACTTTGCATTGAATTCATTCAAAGTTTTCTGTCAAAAGAAAAAATGTTTGCATTAATTCTGAGTGAAAATAATGGCCTAAAAATGTCGATAGGATTTTAAGTCGTAAATAAACTCCGCTATCGTTTACTAACAAAATCTGATAAATAAAACCAAAGATTAACTTTATTTTTAGTCAAACAGTTTCTATAATAATCTTGAATAACAAATACACTGAAAATATTCAAAATGACTAAAATGAGATAAACTATGTAATATTTTTTTCAGTTAAGACTTCGAATAAATTATTTAATCAATCCTTTAGTTCAGTAGAATTATCAGAAATTAAATCACAATTTGTATAAATTAGCGAATTATTTGAGTAAAGTTCGTGAACTTTGGAAACAATTTTCCGAAAGGGATATCTTTTCGAGGAAAAAAGGTGCGATAATCTGATTCAATACTAAACCTGATAATTATAAAACCCATTTGTTAAGCGTCGGACTCCTTTAAAAAAAAAGATAATTTAGCACTGATTTCAGCGGTATTTTATAGATAAGACTCATTTTTTCATAATTTAGCTCTTCTTTGGAAATGTCGGTAAAAATTTGTTATGTGATTAAACGAAAGGATGGGTGGGATTGGAGGGGATATAAACATTCATTAAACTTCATAAATATGAATATTAGCGTTTGACTATTCTATTGTTAATCTCTCTCTCTCTCTCTCTCTCTCTCTCTCTCTCTCTCTC
>JAQGCS010000113.1:0-35614 GCA_034702105.1 Fuscozetes fuscipes
GACAGAGCGTAAAAAACGTTTGAACGCTCGGACCCATATCGTGGCCCAAGCAGAATAAAGCAACGGCTTTAGCTATAATAAGCTCTGGAAAAAAGTAAAATATCATGCATAAATGCTCACAGAAGCTTATATTACTGTATAAACGAATATAGCTTGAATTTCAATCGATAGTCCTTGTTCATTTTACATTTGCGCAAATGTCACTCAATTGTTGGCACTTAACTTCTTTATTCCATTAAATTTGATTTACATTCAGACAAATGAATCAATTTTTCAAATTCTTAGTTGTAGTTAAACAACAAGGTTAAAAAAAGTTGAAGCACTGAAAATTCAAGGAACTTTTAAACTTACGAAGCATAAATGACAATGCAAGATATAAGTCAGGGAAATCAATTATCGCTACAGTAGTAACCAGTAACTGTTACCTTAGGGCAGATTAGTATCTTATGTTGATCATCTAGATTCTAGCCATTAGTTTAGGCAATTAGAACTTTCGATTTTTAAAAGTAAGCTTGGAAAAAATTTTAAACACTTGTTTTATTAAATAATGGAACTTCCTCGTTTTCAATAAAACCCTTTTGAAAGTTCACTTTTGTTTTCGATTAATTAATATCGTTTTAAAATTTTTAGTTCGCGACTAATGTTTTCCGAACACTTCCGCCGTCGTCCAATCCAAACGGTGCAGAGTTTGATCCCGAAGAGGATGAGCCAACTTTGGAGGCCGCGTGGCCTCACTTACAACTGGTATATGAATTTTTTCTTCGATTTCTGGAATCGCCTGATTTTCAACCAAACTTAGCAAAGAAACACATCGACCAGAAATTTGTTCTTCAGGTCTGTCTTCGAATGTGAACCAATTGTTTGAATAATTTGTTGTTTTCAACAGTTACTCGATTTGTTCGATAGTGAAGATCCTCGAGAAAGGGATTTCCTAAAGACGACACTACATCGTATTTACGGCAAATTTCTAGGACTTAGGGCTTACATCAGAAAACAAATAAATAATATATTTTATAAATTTATTTATGAGACTGAACGTCATAATGGCGTCGCAGAACTCCTCGAAATTTTAGGGAGGTCTGTCCAAACTGCCGCTCACTTAATTCTTAACGTAATCAATTTATTATTTCCTTAGTATTATAAACGGTTTCGCTCTACCCCTCAAAGATGAACACAAGGTTTTTCTACTTAAAGTATTGATGCCTTTACACAAAGTCAAGTCCCTGAGTGTATATCACCCACAACTGGCCTATTGTGTCGTCCAGTTTCTAGAAAAAGATCCCTCTCTTACTGAAAATGTAATTATAAATTGTAGTATAGAATGAATTTTCACTAAACTATTCTGCATTTCAGGTAATAACAAGTTTATTAAAATTCTGGCCCAAAGTGCACAGTCCTAAGGAAGTGATGTTTTTAAATGAATTGGAAGAGATTCTTGATGTGATTGAGCCAGCAGAGTTCCAGAAAGTAATGACTCCTTTGTTCCGCCAATTGGCCAAATGTGTGTCTTCACCGCACTTTCAAGTGGCCGAACGGGCGCTCTATTATTGGAATAATGAATACATAATGAGTTTAATAACAGACAATGCGACCACAATTCTGCCGATAATGTTTCCGGCCCTCTATCGCAATTCGAAGTCGCACTGGAATAAGACTATTCACGGATTGATATATAATGCACTCAAACTGTTTATGGAAATGAATCAAAGATTGTTCGATGAATGCGTTCAGAATTACAAAAAGGAGAGACACACGTAAGACAACTCTCTCTTGTTTTCATCTCTTAAATAGTTTTCAATTTTAGAGAAAAATCCAAACTAAAGACTAGAGACGAGGCCTGGAATAAAATAGAAGACTTGGCTCAACATAATCCACACTTTCAAGAAATGGTTAGTATGAGGCAAAGGGCGTCCATTAGTCTGGACTCGGCTTTCAATATGGGAGAAGACATGACTTCGCCAAATGATGACTACGAAGACATATCTTATGAAAAGTTTGAAACTGAGGCTAAAGAAGTGAGTCTTTTATCAATATTTGAGTTTTTTTGTAACATGGTTATTTTTCTGATGAAAGGCAAAAAAGATAATGAAACGTGATAAACCACTACTTCGCCGAAAGTCAGAGCTCTTTTCACCCGACCCTCAACTACTAAACCACAAAACTCACGACCAGTTTCTTGTGTCTCAAATAGAAAACAACAGTTGAATGTTATTAGACATCGAAACGCATTAATTCGTTATAATTTGTAATATTTTTATTGTTTAAGATGTGTTTCAAATCATATATTCATTGATCGCAGCTATTATTTAAACTGTAATTTTAGTATTTTTTCAATCAATCAAAAGTATAGTTGTCTCGAAATGAGTGCCTCGAAAACACTACAACAACACTAACACTACGAAAATTCTGTAATTTTTGAGTTCTTTAAACACATTCCCAATTGTTTTGAGGATTTATTTTAGTTTTTCTCTCAATTATTATCCAATATTTGATAAATGATTCCTATATTTTATATTTTATTATTGGATTAAATTTTAGTCATTATTAGTGATTAAACACTAATTTTGTTTTTCAAAACTGATTTCGAAGCAAATTATTTGACAAAAATAAGTAATTCTCGTATTAAATGTTAATTTGCATTAATTGCACTATTATTTCATTAAATCGCTTTTAAATTTCTATTTAAAAACGTTTTTTTATTTGTTTTAAAATACTTTTTTGAAACAATTTTGAGATTTTTAGTCCATTTGACGAAATAAATTCATTAAACAAAACGTTAGAAAAATGATAAGAATCGGTGTTTTAGTGGAATTGCGTTAAGTTTAGAACACAATTATTTGAAATTTTATAGCAAAATATGTAAATAAATATTGATTTTAATTGATTTGGATTACGATTAAAGAATAACAGTTTGTTTTAACGCCTGTTCTCTGTTTTAATGAAAATATTTATTGCATTTTATTAAACAAGTGATGGAAAAATCGAAAACATGTCATTCAGTCTCACATTCTTTACATAAATTATTTTCTAATTTTAATAAATTGTATGGAAAAACATTTTGATGTGTTTTTCATCGCAAACTTCTTTCAAACAAATTTATTGCTCATTCGATAGGAATTCCAGTAATTCTTGTGTTTGGCTTTAATTGATAGCAATCGAGTCCTTTCTCTGAATAAACAACATTTGAGGTGAGCTCACAATCGCTTTCATGTCTTAAATCCTGTTTTTGTCTTTATTTTAAATTAATCTCAAATTTGTTTTTAATCACATAATTGTTTTTCATTGAAAAAAATGCAAATATTTTTTGACTTAAGTTCACAATTAGTGCCAAAACAAGAAAAATACTTTTCACAAAACACTGATATAATAAAAATTCTCCGAATATTTTTGTGAGAAAAAGTCGTTAAAAATAATCGCTTCTCATAATTACATTTAATTATTCGCTTATAATATATGGACTTATATTCAATTATCTCACTTTATTGTCAAATGTCAGGTATGTCGACGGTGTGACCCCTGGCTATCTAGGGGTTCCCCAACTGTTCCGCATAACAAAAGTATCAAACTTTAAAACTGAGCTTCGATTTTAGTTAAGCATAGTTATGAAGCATTTGGTTTTATAATCAGAATTGTGAGCGTCTCTGTCTAAATATATTGACCCGGCTTATGATAAATTGATATCATTTTATGAGTTTAATGAATTACTGCTCAATTATACAATAGTCATATGGAAAAAATATTTATGGCTTATGAGAGTCAACAGTTGTCTTTCAACTCAAATGGAAAAAATGAAAAATGAAACTAATTTATGAAATGATAACAAAATCCAATTCATTTTTTAGCTTTTTTTATCGGTTTCGTGATTAGAGTAATCGCTTGAATAACAAACGTTTTGATAAAATAATAAACAGTTTTGTTTTCAGTCATTCAATCGTTTGATTGACACTTGAATTGAGAGAAATGTTGAAAAGACTGAAACCAAATGATTTTGTGATAAAAACAATTACTCAAAAACGCAATTACTCGACATTTGGTATCAAATTTAATAAATTCTTTCATCCGATTACTTTACGAATAATGAGCAAGGTATTTGAAAATACATTTAATAAAGAGACAAATGGACTTTTTTGAGAAGTGAACAAAAGTGTGAACTGAATTCAAATTCTATTAATATGTTATTCGAAAAGTACTGACAGATCTTTGATTCAAAATTCATTTCTCAAAAATCATGTCATGAGTCATGAATTCATACATTCTTTTAATAGTTTGAATGACCGAAATAGTTTCGAGCCTCTAATCGACAAATATACAACCTAGTATAACCTCTCTTATT
Organism: Fuscozetes fuscipes; assembly: GCA_034702105.1. Classification (NCBI taxonomy): domain Eukaryota; kingdom Metazoa; phylum Arthropoda; class Arachnida; order Sarcoptiformes; family Ceratozetidae; genus Fuscozetes; species Fuscozetes fuscipes. Next base: position 4,334 of record JAQGCS010000113.1, read on the forward strand.
GATTAGCATAAGGAGGTGCATGCTTAATGAAAAGACGGCTCATATTAATGATTGTCTTAAATCATTACGAATTTAATGATTTTGTCAACTTTTGTGTCGACATTTGATGGGTTGGAATGCGTTTGAATTTATTCTGTGTTCCTTAATCCTGAGTAGTTTTGCGTAATTTTGCTTTAAACTAATTGGCAAGATCAACTAAATTACTTAAGTAATAAAAAATGCATGTTTAATTAATTAATTAAACTGTAACATTCTAACACTTTGCAACAATTCTTGTAAGTGAGCATGCCACATTATTTGACTCATAAACCTAAAGAATGCGTGTGAATTGAGAGAACCAAGTTTTGTTGTTTATGTATTCCATTAAATTGATATCAAAATTATTTTCAACAAAATAAATATGATTTTCGATATTGAATAGTATTGAATGGTGTTTGGTGTGAATAAACTCCAATTATTTGAGATAAGGAAATAAACTTTTGGTCTTTTTCTTGAAAACCACATTCAATGCAAATGACGACAATTAATAATTTGAATGTAAAAGTTGTTTGTTGACAATTCCCTTGTAATTGCACTGAATTTTTTGCATATAATTTGCCCTTTTCTTGGACTATAGTCGCAAATAATAAGTGGAATTATATGATTTGAAGCAATTAAAACGCAATCAGGCAAAAAAATATGCATGTTATTGCAGAGTAGTATGTGCAAGTTATTAGAGAATTGATAGGTTGAATGAGTAATAAAATACTAGGAATTCTGATCGATTGCCAGTGAAAAGGGATACGAATGAAAAATAATCAAAAAATATTTTACTTGTTTTTGATCACAAATTCAGAGATAAGAGGGGAGAAAATGTGCAAAATATTTGTTGAATCGATTGAATTTCCGTAAAGTATAGCCTCAATACATGTGTAGAAGTAGTTTAGAGTCCGAAAAATAAAACCTCGAAAATTGTTGAAAATTTTCTCCGTTTATTTATTTTTATTCGTTCGCATATTTTTCTTCATCCACTCATTTCAAAGCAATAAATTTGCTATTTATTAGTAACTGAATGGTTTGGAGAGCAATGGTGTGATAGGAGTACACCTGCTTTTATGCCTCTCTATTTGATCGCATATTCAGTGTGTGTTTGGCTTTAGTTTGCGTTTAGTCTGACTTCAAAGTGAGTCTCAAATTCTGTTGCATTCCTTCGTGACGTCAATGAATTTTTGTTGAACCGACGGACAGCCAATTGAAGTATTGGAGCCGAGATAATGAACAGCCCTCCGAGTTTTGGTCAAACCTGATGTGCATTGACTACAGTCAAGAGCTCACAACACTTGTAAACAGCGCTCGAAACTCATTTCTCGTACGACTAGTTGTATAAGTTTTATAAAAACTTTTATTACTTATATGTTCGAAGTCTTTGCAAAACTTGTTTATCAAAGCATTTGAACTATGAATGCGACCACTTCTCTGACAACTCGGATATATCGTTGCCATCACCAAAACAACTAAAAATATTCAACAATTTTCATATCAATTGACCAAACAGTTAGTCGTTTGCTTTGAAAAGTGTCGTCTCATTCGGATTAATAACAAAATTATATTAAACTCATATTAAAAGGAAAACATTTGAGTGAAGCACTGGTTTTGTTGATTATCGGCTAATCGGAACCCAAAACAACTGTTCATAACTTGATTTACAATAGAAAGGTATGGATTCTGATTAGTTTTCATATGTATTGAATGCATATATGGCTCCAATCTATGCAAATATGTTTGGGTCGGAATCAATGCATATATGCTTTGACTGAAAGCGTCAATATTTGTTCAAATTAGGGATCATTTTGTGTTGAAATGCCTTTAGTTCGCAATCCATCGACTGAACCATACAGTGAGTGGCTGTAAGCAAATTGGCTCTGAGTAAAATAGTTCAAATACCTTTGCGAGCGACTAAATTTGTGCCACATTCTGGTGCACTTGTGATAAAACGTGGAACTTATGCCCTGAGCCAAACACTACCACTAATGCAGAGCTGTTTTATTGCAATCAAAACTATTTGGTTCAAAATATTCTCTCAAAATATTAATTGCAAACTAAAACTCCTGCTATTAGTGAGTGACTGGTCTGACACTCGACTTTTTTCCTAGCATTGCATAATTGGTACCTCTTGTGCCTTGTTCAATGTTCAAATTATTGATTACATTATTTCATAGATATTTAAAGTACTCTATAATTATTTGTTTTGTTTGTTGAGCAAAACAGCATTTCTTCGATTTATTTACCAAACTCAGAGTTTAGTGATTAATTTTTTATTATTTTTGACTTATTTTAAGTTGAACTTGGTTCTGTGTTATGCAAACGTTTATCTCGAGAAGTAATCAGTTTTATGTCGTATTGATTATACTATTTTTTGGGAGGAGTTTTGATTTTTTTAGAGAAGGCATTGATTACTATTTTGGCGAAATTTCCAACAAATAGCCCAGAGCATATCATTAAGTGTTATCGTCCGAACAGGTATGCGATGCCATAACACCATAACCAGCAGATCTACGCATACATTTTAATGCCAATCCGTGATATATTAATATATACCTAAACGAGTAAAACAAAAAATGGTAAGACGTGATCGAATCGCACCTCTGCTTATATGTAGTGCTGAGCCAACAATAATGATGTTTTATTTGTAGTGTTAGTCTTAAAGTCAGGAATTCCTATGCAAATGATTCACTACTTTTTCTTTGTATGGGTTGAGTACATACCTGTGCCATTAGCGAAGATCAGTCGAACAGAGGTCTGGCAGTGAAATGGCGCCAAATTCCACAATATTTACATCAATAATATAGCGTTTAGTTGATTACATAAAAATGGGAGTAAACGTAAACCTTTATTAGGAAATCATGAGCTTTGCCTAAAAGTATGTTCTTTGGAATTGAGCCAAACTCTCCTCAAAAGCATTCTTTTGTGATGTTAGTGCCCTGAGGCAAGGCCGACTATATCTTCCAACTAGTCTATTGTCGACTCCTCTCCTGCTCTTAGATTCCAGAAAAGAAATTTTGAAAATGAGTTGACTTTAGTTAAGTTGTATAGAAATATAGCTCACAATTACTCAACGATATGAGACATGACTTGAATGTATTGAATGCAACACTTATTTGATTAGTTGTCTGATTGAACGCCCATCAGGTCTTCCCATATGACCACTTGTTTCTGAAATTCTCAAATTAATTGCAGTTTCGATAATAAATCAATTCTTTATATTTTTCGGTCAAATGTTTGTGAAGAAAGAAAAACATTGATTATAAGGAAATACTGATTGGAAAACAAATGAATAACTATTTCATAGCAATCGCTGATAAACCACTCCAAACAAAGTTGTGCTGAATTTCTAATGAAATAACTTTGAGATAAACAATCCGTTGCCCCGAAAGCCATGTAATCAGCAGAAGAAGAAAATATTTATTTAGAAATACAATTATCTTTCAATTCGTTATTTGAATCTATCAAATATTTTCATCAAATTCTGACTCAATTGAAATAAATATAAGTCTTCTGAGAATCGAATAATTTATCTCTGATTTTAATATTCAAATCATGAATTTTGTGCAAATATTTTATTCGCTTTTTATTACGTGAGTTTCCAAAAGCAAAAAACAAATTCTCATTGAAGTTAAGATCCCATTGAAGCAAATATTTCAACGGTAGAGCTCATACATAGAGCTCATACACCCTTTAGGTAAAGACTAAATTCCTTTTTGGGCCCACAATTAATGACGGAATCGAGGCGTAACTGATAGCTCAGGAATTCTAACCTACGCTCACTTCGATTAATACACTATTTTAAGGCTTGACTTTCAATTGGATTCTTATTGAAATCAAATGTTTTTTAGCGAAGACTTCTCACAAATACTTTAAAAATGATATAATTTTTAATTTTTATGAACTTTTTGATAAATTGTATGAATTATTTTTAATGAAAACTCCTCTGACTATAACTTCTAAGACCAGGGATGTGCAAGCTAGGGGGTCTAGGGGGTGGTTTTTCAAAATTTTTCTAGGGGGGGGGTCTAGGGGGCGGTAAACCAAAAGTCGCTCCGCAAAAAACTCCTAAAATTCCCAAAAAACTCCTAAAATTCCCAAAAAACCTTAAAATATTTGCCGCCTCGTTTCGCTCGGCAAAAAACTCGAGGGTAGGACCAAAGTAAAAATACGAGCGAGCTGGGAGGGTATACCTGTAATGTTAACTTTTTCAAAATTCTAGGGGGGGGGGGTGAGCCCAAAATTTTCAATTCTAGGGGGTAGACTCCTACCCTCCTTTTGCATATCCCTGTCTAAGACATATCAGGAAAAGACTTTTTACTCGAAATTGAGTTTTAATTCATTGCTTAGATTTTTATGGACAGAACTCAACTATTTATGTTTGAGAGAACCCATGAATGCCATAAGTGGACAGAACAAATAAATTAATGTTAATAATTGAAATCCGTGTCGTTTTCAGAGTTAGAATTAGGGTCATTGTCATTTATTCCGGCAAAACTTTCTTCACAACTCAAAATAATAATTGGCGATCACGTGATTAATACATCCAAATAATAATAATTTGCCCTTATTTAATTATTTCCGGTTAATTTTATGATATTTGAGCTTAAAATGATTAAGACATAAATCACTTAAATTATCAAAAATGGCAGACCTTCGCTGAAAATGTAAGCGTATGGTCAGAGACCAATCCTTTTCGGTATTTGACCAAATTGCTAAGCAATTCTAAAATATTTGTTTTCGCCTCTATTTTTGCTTAATTATATTAAAATAATTATTGAGAAGGAATTTTTTAATGGAATATATTGTCGGGGAGATTTAAAATCTAAATTATTCAGTTGTTTCTTATATTTTTGTTGTGAAAAATTTTCAAAAATGACTCTTTTAATGGAAAATTTTGATTGTATTTCTTTCCAGACATTTAATAACTCTTTAAATATGTATGTCTTTTGAAACCCAATTTATTTTGCAATCAATTAAAAGACTTCACATTTTAATTAAGATCACGAAAAGTGAAATCATTTGAGTTATTTTAATTTTCAAGACTTACATAAAGAAGATAAGAGTGCTTTTGTTTGGCTAATTGTGGCCAATAGTTGAAAAATAAATTCTCAACAATTAAATTAACAGAGTGAGAGAGAGAGAGAGAGAGAGAGAGAGAGAGAGAGAGAGAGAATAAGTAAAAATGTTGTGGAACAGGTTGTGGATTAGATGGACTCACTATCACATAAGCACCTATTAAATGCTAAAATAAGTCGATGAATGCAATGTTGGAAATGCCTATCAAATGAGTCGTCTTAAGAGAGGACACACTTAGAGACTGAGTGCTGTGATTTGCATAAGAAAAGAGGACTTTTCACACAATCAATTGTCACTGTATTATAAAAGATATGAACCACAAGTCAAAGAGATTTATGAATCGCTAGTGAACAGCATTTTTGTCAGTTATTCATGCGTCCAAACCCCTGCAGACTCAGTGCTGAGCGCTTCCCATATATTATTCATTTAATGCTTATTTCAAATGAAACAAAATCTAGTTCTCAATAAAAACTAGTTTAAAGTAAAGCCAAATACAATATATCTAACGATATGCTTATATGCGATGATTACCAAACACTCATACCATCGAAAGAGCGCTCAGTTTTCAAACCACTATCTTTTGAATTTATTTTTAAAATACGTGAAAACATTTTCAAAGAATACATTAGTGTTGTTATCGAAACAAAGTCATGAAAGTCCATTCATACAGCAAAAGACAATTCTCGATCGCAATAAGACAAATGTGTATCATATCGCTAATAGACAAATAATAAACACAAACAAATCACATTAGTGAACTTCAGCCATCGTAACGATTCAATTCAATCTATTCTATTTGATTTTCATTTGACTCAATCTGGTTGTTATTTGTGCACTGCTATCATGATAAAGACCTAGAATTGTCTTTTACAGAATTACCTCTTGAATATACCAAGTAAAACTAAATTATAATAAATTCCTCAATACTTATCACAAATTTATATGCATTTACTAAAGTAAATAGAAAAAGAAAGAATCACAAAATAATCATTTGATCGCAATTTCTTAATATATTTTATATTGAGATTCCCATGCTAATATAACTTCTACATTAGACTATAAGCAATTGATTTTGATGTCATTTAATAGTAATATTTGAAGCAAACTTCGTATCAAATTTCAATTTTGTTATCTACCAAAAGAATTCTTTAACTGTAAGCCAGGTAACTATAATCGTGCACTACTAGAGTGCAGAAGACTTGACAAAAGATTTAAGTTGAGATCAAAAAAATATGATTTGAATTCTTTGTTAATAAATGAGTCAGACTCTGAATTTTGAGTTATTTTGCAAAAAATGATGAGCTTTTGAAAAGTGATTGTATGAGTGATGCGATTAATGGTTAAAATATGTAATTCTAAGTGATATTCGACAAGAAAATAAAGGGTTGCATCAATTTGACACAAGTGTGCGCACCGGTCGTAAAGCTTATTCTAAATGAATATTGGATTCACTTCAGAATCTCTTAGTGGTAGGAATGCCAGAGTGGCGTCGATGGAATGTTAGGCGCCACCCAAATAAGTCAAAGCGCAGAGCACACACTCACCACAAGGAGCACATCCAGAGAGCATTCCCCACGCATGCCATGCATTAAAAGTGGCGCATATTTTATATTAGTTCAGATGCTATTTCATGGGAACTATTGATCTGCTGATTAGGTCTTTGCAACAAAATCCTTGCATTTTTGTGTCCAACAGAGAACTCACTATTAAATGAGTTTAAGTGTATTCGAGTCCTTCAGTAAGTGTTTGCTTTACGAGAAACTCTTGCAATACGTTTAAGAAGTTTTACATTACTATTGGATATTTGTGTTGGCGCTAAACCCAGTCCAGCGCTTCACTATTTTTTCAATTTAGTGACGAGAGAGGAAAAAATTACCTCAAATTTTCACGTGTTTTGGATATTTGTTGAAAACATGATTTGTTGACTCCCAGGTTCACTTCAATTCAATAGAAGCTCAAAAGTGTTTTCACACTTAATCTCCGACAGAAAAATATTTTCGAGAATTTTAGGCGAAAGCTATTCGTAAGTGTTATTAAAATACTATTTGTGCGAAAAAGTTTACTCTCTTTCCTAACTCTAATGTGAATTTGATTTGAATTATTGTTTAAATTCTTGACTCCAACCCTGAAAAGTGAGAAAAACTATGAATGACTGAATATAATCAGCAATTATTAAATTCCAATGAATGGCATTGTGTGGTAAATAATTAATGCACTCTTTCTTGCCTTATGTCTAACGATGGGCTCAATTAAGCTTTTCGTGACAGCAAAACATTTATACTCTTGGAAATGAATCACAAGAGTTGTTCACATTTAGCAAATCAGTAGCACTTTTTGCAGTTTTCCTCTTCTCATGTGTGGGAAAATACTTTTTCACTCAAATCAAATGAAATCATTGGTCTCATGAATATTTGCCTCCAGTGTAAGAACAAAGTGCACAGAATGACAGTCATTGCAAAACGCGATCATTTTTATCTTTTATTTGAGATTTTTAAATGTTCTTAAATACAATTAAATGTCAGAAAAGCAGTTCAGAGTTTTTTTGACGAACTTTTTTCCTTTTGGCAAAATGTTTGGTTCTTTCAAAATAATATTTGATTTTTTGTAGATAGATGTTTTATCTTTTAAATGAGATAATAAGAGTGAATTCAACTCTCGTTTTCTTTCTTTAGATCTTTTAGAAAATTACTCGAATATGTTTTACATAAATATTTTAATCGGTATAAGAGGCCCAAACCATAGCTCACAGTTTGGTTCCGTGACTATAATCTGTGCTGACCTCATGGGTTCCGGGGTCACAGCCGGCGCAACAACTGAGCATAACTCACACTACAAGACTGGCTTCAAAATTATGTTAGTTGTGATTCCAATGAATCTAATAAATAGAAAGAAAACGTTTGGTATTTCAGTCTATTATTTGCAAAATCTGTTTGCTTTCAGAATTGTGGAGAGAGAGAGAGAGAGAGAGAGAGAGAGAGAGAGAGAGAGAGAGAGAGAGAGAGAGTCCTTCACTTATAAACTAGTACAGCAGTCATGATAGTCATATAATTAACTAATCGTGAATTCCTATTAATGGTGTAATGAATAGAAATCCTTATTACAAATTTTGAGCACTTTTTAGTTGGTTTGTAACGTATTTCAATAAATAACTGAAATCGAGAATAATATGAGTTTTGTGTCAAAACTATTCATTCTTTTGATATGAATTTGAAATTTTCTATTATTTGTTCACTTCTGGAGTTTAAATACATTTTAAGTACAGATGTTTTCGACTCAAATATTTAATGGTCTGATTGAGTGCCAAATGTTGTATTCAAATGATTTTAAAACCATTTTTTGAGGAAATTTATTCACAAAATAGTTGAATAGTGAGTCCTTAAATAGAAGTCCTTTAATTAAGCTAGTTAATATCATGTTATGTTTGATACGTTTGACGGCAAACCCATTACTTATTCACTCGAATTTTCAACATTTTTAAGGTGAAAAAAAGGTTTAAATTAATTACTCATATTTCGAGAGTATTTGTGCAATCATTTGATCAATCGATTAGATAAATAAATGAATGTGTCAATTTTTGAAAACTTACCAATTGTGCAAATCAAATATTTCATTGAATTAAAAAAAATAAATTGAATTTTGATCTTTTTATTTCATTTGAATTTAAATTAAATTGTTTTGATTAAATCAATTTTTTTAAAAACAAAATTGATTTTTCCTTGTCACTTAATAATTATATATTTAGGATTATGGAAAATAATACCATAATTATAATGTGACCAGACTCACAATTATTGCTTTCCTGTTTGTTTAACAATTATTTGGTCTCAAATAAATGAAAATATTTGTTATGAGTTTTCACTTAAAAACAATTTTAATGCTAAGATGAGATTTTGAATTCAATTGGAATTAATCTGAATATCCATCAGATTTCAACACAAGTATTTAGGTTTCAAATAAAAAATGTTATATTCCTCGAGGTTTCCGCAGTGAGTGCCAAAAGGAAATAAGTTTATTAAATAAATGTTTGCAACAAAAAAATAGGTTAACATTCATTTGATATTTCATTAAATTCCTTTTGAAATACTTTTGCGAATGAATTTTATTATTGATACAAACAGTGATAACAAATTGTTAGCACTTATTATAATATTAAACAAATGATATCTTATTTTATACCTCAGACCGTGAACTTAGTTCACGTAATCGCACAAAAAGGGCTCAATTTTTGTGGAATTCAATATATTTCTGAATTAATTTCAGTAATAATTTATTTATTCGTTTGAATAGTGTTTTCGAGTTTTTACTTAATTAATCAGATGTTAGAAAACGGATGCTTTAAATCCTGTCGTCAATTGTGGTAGTTATTCGATTGTCCTGTTCTTTTGTGCTTCCAATAACACTGTGCCGAAGCTCACATTCCACCCACCTTTTCAATGGATATTTTGCTGCTCATAAACCATAACTTAACGGAATGAGGAATTCATTCAAACCTTTATATTTCCATTCGATTGTGTTTTCCATTCAAAGCGAATCCGTTTTCATTAATTCAGAATTCATTGACTTTGGGGTAGAAAATAGCGAAACAATTATTAGAAACTTATTTTAGTTACAATACAACCACTGGAGGCAACAGATTAATTGGCCCCTCGCCTGTCGCTAGAACTCTTGCCCCACCTCTCCAATGGAAGGCATTCTGATAGTACTTTCTCTACTATTGACAATTGAAGTTCTTTTTTTAATTATCTTATCTAAGAGTGAGACAAAATCATTAAAAAATGCATTCCTTTTATGTGGAAAAACTGGTGAAAACAAAGCCATTAAATGCTATTAGGATTTAATGTATAATGAAATCAATCGCTTCTATCAATTAAAAGACTGGATTTGAGTTTAGATTTAATAATAGAATGGAATGATTGATGAGTTTCGCCTCAATCATGAATTCCTAATCAATAATAAGTTTAATTTCGAACAAATTCTTAAGTTTTCTTTTTGGAGCCGTTTATCATAATATGGTTGAGCCCTTATTCGAGCAAAAGATAACAAACAAAAAATTCAACCGTAGAGTACAGTTTTGATGCCTAACAGCACAGCATTCCTTTGCATTGCATTCCAGAACATTCAACTCTGAACTGCTCTTCTGATAAAAATTATTATTTAGTGATTTTAAGTGAGTTTAGTTCAGTAATTGTTTGATAAAACATAAACTTTTAGGAACGAAGTAATGCATTAAATACTCATTTCATTAAAACTGCATTTTTATTGTATGTTAGCTATCATTGAATAATGTGTTGCAAAAGCCAAACAACTATTTTGTTTGCGCTCATATCTACACTAATCAGCACAAAATCTATTGACTTTTGATGTCTAAGAATTTCTTTTTGTTTAATTTCCAATTAATCGAAGTTTGAACACATGTTTTATCATTGAATTCCATTCAATACAAATATCCGACACATTATTATGTGTTTTTTAATCGATTAAAAAATTACTATTTATCTGAGTTTTAACAGTTTTAGGCGTCTCTTAAAAAAGTTTTTATAAATGAAATATTCGAACAATTGTTTTAAAAAATCAATTTTCATCGCTTTTCCATTGACTGAGAACTACAATAAAAGTGGAAATAATAGTAAAATTTCTAATTTGTCTTCAGTGAGACGTGAAACTCAAGTAAAATTCAACAACAATGAGGCGTAATGTCTACTCTACGTGCGATTCACAGCTACCCAACGATAAAAAGTTTGTAGCCGTAAACCTGTTAACTGAAGACACGCTTTACTTTGTGGTCGAGGTATATTACAATCAAATACGAATCGCATCATTTTTCTGCTGAGATTACATTCTTGGCCAAAAACGATGCGATACATTAATTAATTTTACTTTCAACGGAAAAATTTGTTATTCATATGATGTTTAGGTCAAAAGCAAAGTTAATGAGTTGTTCGCACAAATCTGCAAATTCGTGGGTCTGTGCCAAACAGAATTGTTCGGTCTCGCCATCAGAACAGGTCAGTCATTATACCATATTTTAATGTCTTTCATGGAGTCTTATAAAAGCACTTCAAATAATATTATCATAAAATAGTTGTCTCTTTTTTGATATTATAATTTTGTGTCGTTTTTCATATAATTAATATTAATAGTGAACTGCGATTGCATTTGACTTTCGCTCTGCAATTAGGTTCTCGTGGGATAAGTAGGGAACTTTTGGGAAAAGACATCCTTCAGTGCATACCTTTGATAATAGACTCTTTTACTCTTTAATTTGTTTTTTGAAATTTATTTTTGATTTTTACTTCAGATTCGTTTATATTTTTGGATCCGACACAAAAGCTGTGCAAATATGCGCCAAAACAGTGGAAACTACAGAATAATGTAATGGTCTTTCATCTATCCTTTCTTTAATTACCCATTTTTATGATGTGAATTGACTTTGAAATCGAGACTCACATTTGTCTATCGTATGCATTAGGGGGTCGACAACACCGGCAAATCATTATTTGGCGTTCATCTGAGGGTACAATTTTATGTCGACTCTTATCTATTCATTAGGTAAGCATTTCTTTAATTGCTTATCAAATAATAGTATTTTGCGAGACTTTATTTAATACAATTATATATAATTTATTGCATATTTGAGACGCGATGCCATTAAATGAATTAAAATTTTGTCTCTTTTTTTACTGACTATATAGCGATAAAGTGGCCAAACTCCTCTATTATCTGCAACTGAGGTATGCATTGGAGCAAAATTAGACCTCAGCCTCAAATACTAATCTTTTCTTTTTTTTAAGGGAGAATGTAGTCAATTATGGTCAGGCGCTGTGCGAAGAGCGGGCCTTTCTCTTGGCATCATATGCCCTGCAGGCAGACTTTGGTAATTTCAATCCTGAGCTACATGTCGGCCAATACTTCAATGTTCACCAATACTTCGCTTCGTGGGTAAGACTCACTCTTGTTTCAACTCAAACATTGTTTTCTACTACTCTTCAAATACTTGTATTTTTCGTTCACTTTATAACAAAAATTAAAACAACAAAAACTTTTAACAAATGTTTGAAATTTTCAAATAATAACTAATATTGAGAATTCACTTAACATTATCTCTCAAATTGATAGACAATTATTCGAAGGAAAAAATAAGAAATAAAAATTACTGAAACATTGAGGAGCGGAGACTCAAAACTGAGGCGAGAATGGCCTACAGTAGGCCTACAGAACAGTCCCTTAAAAATATTGTAATTCAAGTTCTAAAAAGTATTTGATAAGTAATTTTGATACATAAGGGCTCTACTCATGAATTAATACATAATGTTTTTAGGGTTCGATATATAATAGACTCGAATTTGTGTCGATTTTAAGCTTAAAATTAAAACCAATTATTATTAGAAAACGCCTTTTGATTGATGGGTTTGTTTTTCAGGTAATCGAAGCCATGGGTTTGGATTATATCGTTCGACACTTGCCTTTCTTACATCGGGACCACAAGGGAATGCCCAAAAGCGAAGCTCAATCCATGTATATAAAAGAGGCTTCGGATGCGAGCGCTGCTCATAATCTGCACTTATATAAGTTGAAGAACAAGACGGGATCGGCTGAGGTGTGGATCGGTATTTGCACTACTGGTGTAGAAATTAATTCAGAAGAACAGAGAATTTCAAGCATTCATACTAATAGTCATAGCAGTCACACCTGTGCTAAACAAAAGACCCGCATTTCATACTTCGTGTGGGCAGACATCGGAAAACTCTATTTCGATAAAAAGAAGTTCGAAATCCGTTCAATTGGTTATCCCGTAAGAAAATTCACTTACTACGCCACCACTGAGGATATGGCACGACATCTGCTATGGCTGTCCAAAGTTACCCATCAGTTCCAACTCGTAGTTCAGTCCAAAATGAAAGAAGTCAAGAAACGAGAGTCAGAACTCTGCAGAAAGAAGTTCAGGGAATCCTATATCTGTGACGACACCTATGATTTACCACTCATTGCAAGGATCAATAAAAAGAGCTCTGATTTTAGCAAAAGCACAGCTTCACCTCTTGAAGAAACCTGTGTTCAGAGAGTGTCGGTTATAAGTAATGCCTCGTCTAATACCACCTCAGGTATTGTTTCGGACAAAATGCAAAGTCTTGAGGACAGTGACAGAGACGATATCGACGTAGAAATAATGATCATATCAGCGCCGGTAGTGTCACTCGAATCTCTATCCCTGAGTGAACCCATAGATAACTGCGTCCATAAATCAAATAATGAGAGCAAACACTCGAACTCTATTACCGACATATCCCTTAACTGCAATAACTATCATAAAAGTAAACAACAAAGTGATAATGAGGTGCCTTCGAGTGCCAACAGCACCAAAAGCACCTCATCCTCACAGAGCAATACTACCGTCAAGTCTATCATTCCGTCCAATCCTAACACTGAAACCAATAAACAGATTAATAGTCCGGACAATAATCAAAACAAAGATATCGTTGAAATCAAAACAAGTGAACCACTTATGCACTGTTCATCTGCTAGTCTTAAGCCCATCATTTCAATAAACAATTCCTGTGCCAAAGTTCAGCCGCATCCCGACATAACTGTGCGTTCTATCAATTTGAACAAATTGAGCGAAAGATCCGAATCAATGAATCATATTTATGAAAACATTCCATATTTCTCTCAATTCCAAGAGCCTAAACCTAAACTTCTTCTGAGAGCCTGTCCCTCATTGAGTTCAACACTTACTCCAACCACAACAACAAATCCAACCCAAAGAACAACTACGAGAATAGGTGTTTCATCTCTGACTCGAACCCATAATAAGCAAACCCTCTCTATATTCTCGAATAATGTTTCGAATTCAACTAAAACTTCATCGACGGCCGCTTCAGAACCAAATTTACACACTTCGCAGCTCTGGTCGACGCCATCGCATTCAATCAACAGAGCAAACCTCAAGTTGAGCGACGAATTGTCCACACCTTTAGCCCAGACTTGTAATACTTCTAACATAAGCGCATTCACGCGTTTAACTCCTAATATCAGTTCAAACATTTATATCGAAACCGATTCACCTCTGATTATATCTAGCAAAGAGATCCGCGCCCACTCTGATCCATGTTCTCATTTCGGTCGATCCCCAATCAATACAAATAGTCTGTTGACTTGTAAGCCATTAGTCAAATGTAGTGCACCGGCAGCTCAGCCATCATTTCATCAGTCGCTGAATAACATCTCAATGTCTTCGAGCCATCCGTTGAGACTCTTTGCCAGTGATATCAGTGTTAACACAGATTCCGATCTGCAGTCAATACTAATACCTCCACCGCCTCCTCAATACGCAAACCATTCAAATGGAAATCGAGTCATAAATTGTGGCAACTTTTCAGAGTTGAGCACTAGTCACAAAGGGGTCAGTACTCCTACTCTTCTATTTTTTTACTTTATTTAATTTATTTAATTTTAATCAAAAGAACTCAAGTATTACAACAAACGGAAAACTTAATGAAAAGAACTTTAATAACGAACAAAACGGTTCGATCTCTGATTTACACCAATTGAGACAAAAGAGTCGAGATCTGAATCTACCGCTCATTACCGCCTTGTTTAACGATAGGTCGCTAATGATGGTCCCCAAAACAGTTCCCGGTTCTCGTCAGCGTCACATCAGTACTGCTCGAGATATCCGACGATATTCTTGCAGTTCTGAGATTCGCGCAGACATTCCATACGAACACATCTCTACACTGCCTTCGAGTAAGGCGTTAGATAAAGATCTGCTTATGCCTAAGGTCTCGATCACAGACCGACCCACGAGTTGGCACTTGGAATACCCTAATCTTCAAAACAATTATATTTGGGAACAGTTTCAGAATCAGAGAAATCCAAATAATGAGTTTCGCAGCACAACCGCTGATTTCATTGAAAGACTTTGGGCCGAACATCAATTAACCACATGACTGTTCTCACCATCCATTCAATTCTGAACTATAATTCGATGCTCTCAAAGACATTCCATTCAATCAATTGATACGAATTAACAATGAATTGATATGAGAATAAATTTGTGCCACAATTGATATCATTTTGTATATAATTTTCATTTTTTGTTAATTTTGTTATTTTGTTATCAATAAAAATTCAGATCATTTGAAAGGCTATTAATATTTTCAGTCATTCTTTCGAATATTTTTTTTAATTTCAAATATTAATATAAATCTGGCAGATATACCGTATTACTTCACTTTTTAACACATGCCGGTATAAATTGAATTTAGCGGTATTCCGGTTTAAATAAATATTTAAATTTAATCATATTTTTCTGTCACCTTTCTCTGCATAAACTAAGTTTTATACTCATAATACACTTGTTTTCTCATAAACACGGGTTAAAAATTTAACTAAATGCTAATATTAGTTATAAACTCTTCTCAAATTTAAATATTAGGATCAATTCAAACCCAATTTCTAGACATTTGTTTATCCTTGTTTGTTTTTTAAATTCCCTAAACCTCATTTTATACCGGCATGCCGGTAGAGACCATTGATGTATTTTTAGGGAAATGGTTCACTTCATTTATAGCGGCATGCACCAAAAAGTGCGGTAATACGGTAATATAAATTTGCCAGATTCATTTTTAAATAAGGTAAAAGATTCAAAGAACTAATATATTGAGTTTTGTTTTTAAACTAATAGTTGAAATATTTATTATTATAAATTAATTATAAATTGAATTAATTAATTAACTATTAGTTTAAGTTGATGTTGAGTTCAAGTTGCCCTTATTCAAAATTCTAAGATTTTCAACGTTGGGATCGCTTTCATTCTTCATATTCTTTATCCGCAAATCAATGAAATGTTGTCTCTCTCTATTCAAAATGCAAATACAAATTGTGATACAAACGGTAGTAACGACTAATGATAGCAAACATAATATGAAAAGAGTTGTTTGGTTGACATTCTTAGAGAACGAATATCCCTCGGATGTCATTTTAGACCAGAAAATCTCTGATAACATTCAAAATTTATTCAATTGCCAAAAGATTCGTTCAAGATCAATGTACCTGCACAGCGATGGGGTTCTATATAGATTGGACATTTATTTTGTTGCAGATGATCAAGTGAATCGGCCCGCATACTATCATATTGTCGTCCCTCCCAGCAGTAAGTATCATGGGAGCAGTTGATTGCATCCAACAGACAATCAAAAGTGCAGTCGATTTGAGTCAAAAGAAAACAACAAATCTTTTGGGTCGTCATACTCTCATTCACAATACAGTGCTCACAATTTGACGATTTGAGTGTTTGATCCAAACAATTGTCATAACACTTTTGGACAACATCTTGGCTCAAATTATTCACTTCAGGCACAGGAAATGCACTCAAATTCTAGTAATTGAATACAAAATAATTTAATAACTAATGTGTCAAAAAAATAACTCACTTTTGATTCGCATAAAGTTTGGGAACAAATTATTAGAATTACTGGAATCATAAATAAATGCATTTTTCAAAGTTAATCAATAGATAACTCCTTAGCTTTCACTCAAATATGTGTACTTGCTAACATTTAAATAATTCGTTTGAAAGGAATTGAATGAAGAATATCTCGCACTTTGAATGTTACTTTAAAACATCATAATAAGCAAGAAAAGTTTGACAACTATTTTATGATTAATAAAGTTTATAACTTAGTGACCAAGTTTAATAGTGAATGATTTAAATTTGTTTTGAATACAACATTTATTTTAAAGAAAATGAAATCATGTATTGAAACGGATTATACAAAATATAAGAGAAAATCTTGAATTTTAATGACAATAAACGAAACTATAAATGATTTGAATTTAATCTAAGCATGAATTTGAAGATAATAATCAATTTTGTGAGGAAGTGGACGGCATATCACAGGTCTCATCGATATCGCGGTCGTCTCCAGAATCCTTCAAATCAATCGCTTCAACCTTTTGGCTCATTTCAGTCAATTGTGTACCGAATGAAGAGCTTTCGAATAACTTTGAGAACATTTTCTTCTCTTTTTCAGTTCGAGTTTTGATCGAATTATTGCATTCGATAATGAGATTGTGGGCCGACTTGTTGTTTGGTCCGAATTCTAATGACTTACTAAAGTCATCTCTGGCCAACTCGTACTCCTGAAGACTGAAGTGAGCCTTGCCTCTTCTGTATAGTCCTTTGGCGTTCGTCGGTTCCAATTTGAGCGCATAATCTATCCATTTGAGAGCAGAGTCCAAGTTTTCCAACTTTTGATAACAGTTCGACAGATTCTGATAAGCGATATATAAGAGTTTGTCTCTTTGTTTGGCAAACTCTTCCAGGTCCATTTCAGACGCAGCCCTGAATTTCGAACCGATTTCATCTTTGGTGGAGTCGTGTCTCAGAATTTTAATCATTCGTTTGTATTGATTGACAGCCAAACGATATTTTGATTGATTGAAATAATTGTTAGCCTTTTCTTTGAGAGCTTCAGATCTCTCCAACTTTTCGCTGTCGAAGAGTTCGAACGGTTCCTTCTCTTCTGTGAAGTCATTCAAACGAATTTCGTAAACCAGTTGTTCATAGTCTTGAGGAACACCAATCTCTGGCTTTCCTTTTGAGCCGAAAGCATACTCTGGTTTTACAAAAAGGCGACACTTCTCTTGTTTTCTCATTTTAGTGACCGCTATATCGATACCGTCGATGATATCCTTTTCTGCGGCCTCTCCTACAGTGAATGTAACGGTTCTCTCGTCGAAAATGTGATCTTTATATTTGCCAATGAATTCGACGGTTACCGTAGAGCCAAAGATCGCCAAATCATAGCCAACTCCCGGTTCAATGATTCGTTTGGTGAGAGCGCCGTCTTTTTTCTTCGTTAAGTCAATCAGTTTGAAGTAAAAGAGTTCGACCTCATAAGTGACTCGATCTCCCGGTGACATAGAAGGCGGACAATCACTTTCATTGAAAGAGTATTCGCCGGCAAAAGTGAATTTCGAGATCTCTGACCACTTCATAGTTTTGATGGCGATATCCAAACCTTTGATGACTTGTTTTCGGCCGACAATGAATGTAAAAACTTTGTTGGATTCTCGCGTCGAATCGATGACTGTTCCATCTTCTCGTTTGGACACATAATGCACTGTAACTTCACTGCCATTTCTGGGAGTAGACCAGCCTTTGCCTCTTCTGATGACTTGTTTGGTGAGAGTTTTGTCTCTCCAACGCGACATATCTATCACTTCATCTTTTCGTTTGTCATTTTCGACCGGACTGTGAGAATAGATGGAGTCCGACAGCGAAACTCTATCCGTGTCTATCGAAGAATCACTCATTTTTGGTGTTAAGAACCGATTTGAAGACAATAGAGAAGTATTGAAGAAAATTAAACTGTTTTTAACAAACCTTAATATTTAAAAGTTGGTTCGAATTGAATGCTCGTGATATCCAACTCATTCTTATTTACTCGAGACTTATAAGCTCTCCACAAACAATTTAGAAACCAACCAGGTGATCTAAAAGCCAATGGATTCACAGTGTGATTAAACTGATATCAAAAGAAATTATTTCGATTGAAACCAAGAAATTAGTGATAATTTAATGCAATATATGTTTACTTTATTCATTAGAAAATCAATCGTGAAAATAGAGGACTAGAACTTAGATAAGACCGGTTTATGACCAATCGATTGCTAACTTTTTAATGAAATGTTTTCAGATCCATAATAATGCAATCGACAACTGTTTTCTCTGATTTATATCAAGTAATTTAATATCAATAAAAAGCATCCTTTGATTCCAATCACATCCTCAATGAAATGCGTAAAAAATCTGTTTAAACAATGGTTTAATATGTATATATATTTTATAATAAAAAAAGCGAAAAATGAGTTTTCAGTTTTCGGTAAAATATATTAGAATTGTTGACACAATTATCAGTCATTATATAACAGTCCTCTAAATATTCGACTCGATTGCGATTTAAGTTCAATGCATCCAAATATTTGTTAATAATTGTAAACAATTTTCTTATATGACATAAAATTTGTTGAAAATAACGCCTAAATTGTGATAATCGCACTTTCGTCTCACTGGAAGTAATGTTCTAATCGCTAGAACTGCCAGAACTCCATCCCTTGTGCTTCCATTTGCCAAACTTGGGTTTATGCCAACCCTTATGTTTAAAGCCTTTGTGTTTAAAAAGTTTCTTCGCTTTTTTAAACTGAAATTTTTGAGACAAAAGTCAGAAAACAAATGCAGACAAAAGTGATGAATACCGGGTGGTGTCCAGTAAGCACAGCCGCGCCCAGGGCTGCAGCACCGGCACCTGCAGCCAATCCAGCAATTGGTATAGGACTCGACTTGTGACCATGATGACCACCCAGTCCATGTCCTAAACGATTACCTAATATAGCCGATCCTATAGAAGAAGCGGCAGCACCGGCTGCTAAACCTCCCAAAGTTCCGCCCAGAGCTCCGCCTAATATTCCTTTATTTTGAGAGTTCGGGGAATGCTTTGAAGAATAGATGAGTTATTACTCATTTTAAAGTTGTAATTATTTTAACAAACCGGATATGCAGTGTTCGGATAACCAGCCGCTGGATAGGATGGTTGAGGATAACCTCCGGTCGGATATGTTGGACCAGAATATGACCCCTGTGGAGGATATGGCGCTCCCGTTGCATAAGGAGGTGCGGGAGCCGATGCATACCCTCCTGGCACTGGCTGATAAGGTTGGGCTCCAGGTGCAGAATAGTGCGGAAGTTCTGCAACTGGTGGAGCAAATGGGGCTCCATATGAGGGTTGCGCTGATCCCTCGAAACTGATAGAAGCAATGGAAACGTCGCCATCGATTGCCAAATGACTGATTCTATTCATTGGTATTCGATATCGAAATTCTGCGAAATGCGAGCCATTGATAGCAATCTTCATGTGATCGAAGTCCAGTAAAATCAGTATTTCGAAGGGCTGTCCGCCGACAAATGGAAAGCCACCAAAGCTTTCTTCGGGTCCCCATCTTTGCATTTGTAGGGAATTTCTAACAACTCTCGGGGGAGGACTGAACACAGGACTCAAGTGAAGAGCGATATCATCTCTTGGGTTAACCGATGGACCGCATTGCAGGTTAATCGCGAAACTATTCACACAAATTAAATCACTTTAAATTGACATTAAATTCAAAGCTCAGGTAATAACCATCGACACGAAGGGTGTGGACTACCATTGACTCGGATTAGAGTACCGGTGCTTATTGGTTGGTATATGCGATCGCAATACGGGATTACCTGAAGACAAACAAATGTCAATCAAGTTTTTAGGACCAGAAGTGGCAAAAATTTACCGGATTATAAACACTCATTGTTTTTGGTAATTCAATTGAAACTAAACTTTGAAATAATTGAACGGAAAGTAAATTATTTGTAAAAATCAATAAATAAACAAAAAATTGTTTTCATTTAATATTTTCTAAACGACAACAAAAATATTTTCATTTCACAGAATTGTCAGTAAATTGTTTGCAAATCATTCAAAAATATCGACACTTTTGCCAACAGATTATGAATTGACGGCCAATGAGTTCATATTTATTTCAATCAATTTTTCACTAATTTTGGGTTTTTGTCAATGATTTTATTCCAGTAAATAGTGTCAAATATGTGTCAAACAAAAAGGATCTATCAATTTTTTAGATACTGAAAATCTAAATCAAGAGCCAATTTCATTAAGAAATAGGTTTCAGTCGTGAAGTACATTATTTATGGCTAATTTATTCTTAAATTATTCAAAATAAGAAAGTTTATTTTTGTTCGCATACAATACACTTAGAATTATTTTATTTTCAAAGTTACTAAGTATATTTAATTTAAAATCAAAATATTCGAGTGCCATATTCATTTGATTTGAGTTCTTCAAACTTTGAGGTAAAATTTAAATGTAAAATAGCAAGATCAAGTGAAATTCACCAATTGAAACTTTAAATAGGTTGCAGGTTAAATTAGAACTAGGAAAATAGGCGGGGCTTTAATATATTTGAATGCGCAGTCAAACATTTTTTTGGGTCAATTCGTAGACAACTTGGTTGCTCTCAAACTCATTAGTCATAATCCATGCCATCTATTGCTTTGTTTCAATAGTTTTTAAAGTAAGTAAAATTCAGTTCTACTCGTTTATAATCAATTCAATTAATGAAAATATTTGCACAAAAATATTACTTCATTTATAAATACTTATCTGACAATTGTTTCAACAATTAGTTGCGTTTAATTTTTGGCCACAAATAATCAAAGAAGTGTCTGTTTGTGGGTAAGTATGACTAAATCAGTTGAATTGTATATTGAAGTGGAGCCGAGTGTCCACAACTGTCCACAAGACGGCGATAGTTTGTGGCCACAAATGAGTGTATATTTGAAAGATTTTAATCCCATTTTAGTTGCGAGCAATCAGTCCCTGTCTTCGAGAGTAAAGCACTAATCCTACGGAAGGCGTGGCCTAAAAAGGGACCCACACTCTGTTCGGTCGTCCGATGTCTCCAACAGTCATCCAAAGAGTGAAAGAATGGACGACAATGTCATCAATTCTTTAAGAGTAAGTGATTTCCTTGTTTTCAATGTCTGATGTTTTGACACATATTTGAAAAATGAATTCATTTTTGTTGAAAGCAATTAACAAATTAAATGTTTTAATGGCTTCTCATTTGTTTGATCCCAGAATATGATAATGTCTTTCCGCGTCGCAGAGCTTCAGATGTTATTGGGTTTTGCGGGAAAACAAAAGTCGGGAAAGAAGAACGAACTGCAGGTCACGGCATTGGAACTCTTGAAGGGACGCTCTCTGACCACAAGTGTTCAAAACAAAATCAAAGAACTCCATCGCCAGCGATATAACAATAGTTTGAATTACTTATCCACTGCTATCGGCAACAGTTCCGACAGTTGTGACAGTGATATGACTTCAAATTACGGACATACTAGCGGTCAGGTCACCACTCGCTCGACGGCCAACTCTTTACATCACGGCTTACATTCGTTGTCGTCGGCGGCGAATTCGCATTTAATGAGTGCATCGAATGCATCGAATATGTCTTCAGTGGCCAAACAGAGCGGAAGTCGTCAGGACTATTATGGCTCAATGCCGCGCGGACTCGGAATTGTTGCCAACGAATACCCGCCCAAACCTTACCAACCCATACAAAGTTCTATTCCAGTAAATTATCCGGTTTTACCGGATGTTATTTTCAAAGCCCTTCCTTTTTACGACAATTTGGGCGAACTCTTAAAGCCTTCGAGTTTAGGTATGACTCTCTCCTCGCAATCAGTTGAGTTCACTTAACCATCAAATCTCAAAACAGTTCCATCAGTTGCTGGCTCTAGATTTCAGGAGAGTATGTTTTCATTCCACTTAACACCAGATCAGGCAAATCGGGTGGCGATGTCTCGAGAAGTACATCCCGGCCCTAAAATAGAATACACGGTTCAGGTGCAGCTCAGGTTCTGTTTGAATGAGACGACATGCGAACAGGAAGACAACTTCCCGCCCAGTATTTGTGTTAAAGTCAACTCAAAGATGTGTCCGCTTCCGGTCAGTAGACATTGAATTTGTCGAATAAGGGTCAGACGTTTCTTCATGTATTCCCTCATTTATCTGACATTTGACAGAATCCTTTGCCCACTAATAAGCCTGGAGTGGAACCAAAGAGGCCGAGCAGACCCGTCAACATCACAACTCTGTGTAAACTATCGCCCACTGTTTCTAACCAGATATCGATCTCTTGGGCCGCTGACTATAACCGCCTCTATGCTGTGGGTGTGTTTCTCGTGGAAAAGTTGACCTCTCATTCACTACTTCAGAGAGTCAAACAGAAAGGAGTTCGCAATTCAGACCACACCAGAGCTATGAGTAAGTCTTAGATTTGCAATCATATGATCTTTTTTTGAATGAGTGTTGCCTTCAGTCAAAGAAAAGCTATCCCACGATCCGGACTCAGAGATCGCGACAATGAGTTTAAGAGGTTCTCTTCTCTGTCCAGTAAGTGATCCATCAATTACTCAAAAGTTGACGAATTGTTTGTTCAAAAGTTGGGAAAAATGCGAATTCAAATCCCTTGTCGTGCAATCACTTGCGCTCACGTCCAGTGCTTCGATGCTTTGCTCTATTTGCAAATGAATGAAAAGAAGCCCACCTGGGTCTGTCCTGTTTGCGACAAACCCGCAATCTTTGCTAATCTTGCGATCGATGGGTCTGTCTCTCTATCTCTTATATTTTGATATTTTTGAACTTATTTTATTTGTTTCAGTCTTTTCAATGAGATTATAAAGGAGGCGCCCTCTTCTTGTAGTGAAGTTCAGTTCCATGAAGACGGTTCATGGACTCCAGTAGTCGCCAAAAAAGAAGACAGTTATGAGACGTTAAGTCCGGGGTCGCGCAGAATTAAGAGACCATCTTGTAAGTCTCACATTCGCTACAAACAAAAGTTATTCAAATTTTGACAAAAATTGTATTCAAAGCGCCCGAAAAGTCGGAACCAAAGCGTCCAAAGGTTGACATCATTACCATTGATTCGAGTGATGACGAGGATGAGGATGACGACGACGAAACCATCAGAGGCTCGGCTGCAGAGCCTACAACTCCAGTATTGTCTTCAGGGAGTGGTTCTGAATCTGATACAAACCAAATGCAATCACTGCCATCACCCGATTCTTCGAGTTCTACTTCGAGTAATATTCAACCACTCGGTTCTAGATCTCTGAACCGACCCTCGCCTCCAAACAGTGCACAACCGATGGGTTCGGGCTCTAACAATAGGTATTATAACTGTATTACTTTAGATTAGTATTTATTGTCTTTCACTGCGAATATCATTTGATTTAAGTTGAATTTTGTTAACTCTTTTTTATTTCTTCAATTCTTTCGCATTTAATTTTGTAAACTCTTTCTGAAAGCGGTCTTCATTTCAACAAATTATAATCAATTGAATCGCAAATAAAATATATTTTCTTACAAAAAGTCGTTATTAATCCGTAATCTGTAAGAAAGCATTTCATCAAAATATACTTTAATTGAGTTCAATGTTTATGTTTAGAGCGACAAACCTGTCCTCAATGGCAAATATGAGTCGTTCCACATCTAGCAGTTTGTCGATAAGCAACCCCTATCAAAGTATGCCGGCACTAAATTATTACAATGGTTTTCCTGATTTCCTCAGCACTTCCAACAATCCTTTCAACTATTCGAGTAAATTATTTAAATTTATTGAAGGTTTAAATTTCTAATCATTTGATTAATTCTAGACATCGATATGAGCTCTGCTTTCGATCAAATGTTCAGACAGTCCTCTGATAATAGAGATGTTTCGGTACTCTATTTATAATTGTTTTAAATATCGAATAATTGATAATTTGTTTCCATTGGACTGTTAGACACCCAGTTATTTGAGCACTTCCTCCACTTCAAGTAGGAGAGGACACGATATCGATCCCGACATTATATCAATTGATTAAATCCACTGAATTTTGGCGAATAGTGTTAAATAATGTATTAAATTCTAATCCAAACATAACTCACCCTATTTTAGAATTTTTCGTAAATGATATAAAATTTATTTTAATTCATAAAATTTGTTGATTATATCGATTTCACTGAAATATTTCAAATCATTTTTAATATATTTTACTATTAAAACAGTAATTATTTGATTGAAGTGATGACTATTGTTGTCTTTGAATCTGTATCTGAAAGCGACAACTCGGAGGCATAACTATCTCCGCCGTCACAATGGAATTGAGTCCCAAATTACTTAACGCTCCTCTAATGAGACCACAAGTGAAGGCTAAGTACTGTTTAATCGATTCAATTCAGTATAAGACTTAAGTTTGAGAGCAATGTATGCAAACCTTTGGCATTTCGTCCACATATTGCTTGGAGTTTGACATATGGGTAATGAAACGAAACCTATTGTCGAGCAATACATATATTCCCATATGATTTGTACGCAAATTATCGATTTGTTTCTTGAAAACAGTGGACCAAAACTCTTTGCAGATGAACTTCATTATATCCAATTCATCTTTGAATCGCTGCCATTCTTTAGTCGCTCTGAGAAGAGGATAATTAATGATAAAAGGAGGCAGAAATTATGGTACTTCTCGACAAATCTATAGCCAGTGTTATATCCGATGTGTTCCAAACGGGAAACACATAATTCCTATGAAATAAACATTTTTGATATTTTGTGGAACCAATCATTTTATACTTTATTGTCGTTTTCACTGTTAGTAACCAAGAGATCAACGCTTTCCATATGAAGAAAATCGAAGAGAATGTCGTCAATCATTTCCAACAGATATTCGACACAAAAACAATTGCACTAAATGTCAGTTAAATCAAACAAATTGACATCAGATGAGAGGCAAAACAAATTGCTGTCAAATGAATAATATTCACAAATTCTGTTATTATTATCAATATTTTGAGCCCTTTTACCTTTAAATTTGAAAGCATTGACTAACATATGAATCGCCACTTCTTTATGATGTTTGTGGAAATGCTGATCATATGATTGTCACGACTCTTGTTTTGAAGGCATTTAAATTTGTTTACAATTATTTTTTATGCTTTACTTACATTTTCTCTGAAATGTCATCGAATTACCGAATTTTGCTCTACTTTTTGAAGACTTTTGATCACTCACTCAGAATAGGATTGGGTTTAAGAAACAGATCTATCGATCATTTGATAAGAAAAGATATTTTCGATAACTTTAAAAATGAAGTCAACAAAAAGTGCCGAAAACTGGAATCAATGACTTCTCGAAACTGTAAACAAAATTTGGATCAAATAAACACAAATCCAAAAAATGTAAGAATTGTTTCGTTTAATAATTGAGTTTTTAATCGATTCCTATCTCAGAAAATAAATCCTTTGAAAGCCGAAGAAGTGTTGGACAGAAGTTATGTGGTTTTCGAAGGCATTCGACAATACCTTTCCTATGCTTCTAAACATCAATTAAAAGCAAATCCAATTGTTTCACAATTAAACCAAATTCGCAGAAGTGGTGTCCAAATACCGGTCCAACACTTGGATACAGGTTTTACTCTTTTTCGTACTAATACTCGAAATAATAGTTCTTTTTTCAGACATTTTAAAAAATGTACAAAAAGACGATTTGATTGATAAAAATGAGCCCATTTTCCAAACAATTATTCCCAAAGAGAATAACAAAATAGAGAAAATTGAAATCAATTCTGTGACCAAATCCCAAATTTTTGAAACTAAGACAAATCAAACCAATTATAAACAGAGTTTAAGTGAGCGCTCAAAAGAGCGTAAAGTACCGGCAAATCGAGTGAGTCGTTTGGCATCTTTTGGTGGCTTAGCTTTGAGTCTTGGTTTCGGCGCCGTTGAAGAGCTTACAAAAAGAACCTTAGGTTTAGTGCCTTCAGACAAGAATTCGCAGTCAATTCTGGGCTCAAATCCAATACTGAGCGAAGCGAACGCCAATAAAATTGTTGATACCTTATGTCGGGTCAGAGGAGCGGCTCTCAAATTGGGACAAATGTTAAGCATTGCGGACAACAATTTCATTAGTCCTGAACTGCAGGCAATTTTTGAACGCGTTCGACAATCGGCTGACTTTATGCCCGTCCGTCAAATGCAGAAAGTTATGCGACAAGAGTTGGGCGACGACTGGATTCATAAATTCAAAACTTTTGACGAAAAGCCTTTCGCCGCTGCATCGATAGGACAGGTTCATCGGGCGACACTACATGACGGTATGGAAGTGGCCGTCAAAATACAATATCCCGGAGTCGCCGATGGAATAGAAAGTGACATCAAAAACATGTTATCTGTGCTTAGAATTGGAAATCTTCTTCCGGAGGGACTTTTCGTAGAAAATATTATGCTCTACGCGAGAAAGGAGTTGAGCTGGGAGGTCGACTATATCAGAGAAGCTGAGTGTCAGCGCAGATATAGACAAATATTGTTTACTCACGACAACACCGAAGGA
The DNA here is from genome assembly GCA_034702105.1 of Fuscozetes fuscipes. Lineage (NCBI taxonomy): Eukaryota > Metazoa > Arthropoda > Arachnida > Sarcoptiformes > Ceratozetidae > Fuscozetes > Fuscozetes fuscipes. The sequence continues at coordinate 31,421 of JAQGCS010000113.1, forward strand.
CTTTACGTCCCAAAAGTTATCGATGAAGTCTCGACCAAAAGAGTTTTCACTTCTGAGATGATTACTGGAATACCTGTCGACAGACTCGAGAAAATGGATAATATTTCCCAAGAAATCAAAAATAGAGTTTCGAAACGTTTACTCAATTTATGTCTGAGAGAAGTGTTTGAATTTGGTTTCATTCAGTCGGACCCTAATTGGTCTAACTTTTATTATAACATCGAATCGGATGTTATCTCTCTTTTAGACTTCGGGTCAGCCCGAGAGTACAGCAAAGAGTTTGTCAACAATTATATGGATGTGATTCGTGCTTCTGCTGATCAGGACATGGAAATGGTTGTCAAAAACTCCAAGAAAATAGGTTTTCTGACCGGATATGAAACCAAAGCTTTCGAAAGGGCGCACACAAATGCTATTATGATTTTAGGGGAAGCCTTCGCCAAAGAGGGATTCTTCAATTTCGGAGATCAAAACACTACAAAAAGAATACACAATTTAATGCCAACTCTAGTAAAGTACAGATTAACTCCTCCTCCAGAAGAGATATATTCGTTGCACAGGAAAATAGCCGGTGTTTTCCTTCTCTGTTCTAAACTCAAGGCTCAAATTGATTGCAAACAAATGTTTGAAGATATTTACACAAACTTTGAATATTGAAATCATCTTTTATTAGATTTAAAATGTTAGAGAAAAGGTTTGCAAGAGTGTGTGTGTTCTGATTGGTTATCCATTTGATTGATAGTATTGTGTATTTAGTGACCACACTATTCAGTCATTATTCAAATGTTGTCAAACAATGTGTTGACATAACAGTTAGGATTTGCATTCAGTTATTACAGCACTTCTTCAACAACTCTTCATTAAATGATATTACAGTTTCTCTCTCTAAACTAATTTGCCAAACATCGAGCTATGAAAATTTAGCTAGTTTATTTATATTTAAAAATATCAATAATTTGTAACTTATTTGTGACTCAAATTATGTAATAAAAGACTGAAAGTCAATAAATGAATTTATTCCTTCAAATTAGTCTTTCAAAAGTTCTTAAATGTGAAATCCAAATACGCCCTAAGCCCGCACGGGTTACCCTCTAGGAAACTCTCCAAGCCTTCCAGATCCGCAATTCACAATATTGACAATTATTTCAGTATAAATCATCAAATTTACATATTTTATCACTAATTTTGACTAATTGTTGCCCTTTTATATTCCAATTTGAGATGAAATTAAATATATTAAAAATTATAACCTTTTTGAGCCATACTTTCAAATATTTGTAAGTAAAAGCCGGGGTGTAGTTAGGCTTTACTCACGGGTTGACTCCGCGTCCTCACTGTATTCGTTATGTGGTTTGAGTGAACTCTCAGGCGTTAGCATACGCCGAAACGTGCACTCCAAAACGTTGACTTTATGCCGTTGAGGGGTCGTTTTCGAGATAATAACGTACCAAAATTTCTCGTTCTTTAGGCCATTTGAGGGTCTTCTTCGATCTCCAGTTGAGGGTCGTTTGTCGAATGTTCTGTTGTGCTACAGGTCTGAAAGACAGGCAAATCGGGGTCTTCTCCAGGGATAGCAATAAATATTCCCTTTTTGGATGAAGGACGAGATGGGGCTGTCTTCGGATAACCACACAAAAGTATACACACAAATCGACCTCTATGGGTCTTAGAATGTCCACAAATGTTAAAGGGGTTGAGGCACTTGTTGATGCCGATTTCAATATCTCAAACGATCAACGGTAAAAGGGGTCGTTTTGGGGGAATGCGCGCGCAGCGTCACAATGTCCGGGAATTCAGTTCACTAATTGAATGGCGGTTATTGGCGCGCAGAGGTGCCCTATTTGAGCACTAACTCGCGCAGATTAAACAAAACAGTCGCTTACTTTTCCGTCGGTTGACCAGGTCAGTCACGGCGGCTGAGCCAGAATGTACACACGAGGTTTGAACCAATAGGCAGCTGTCCTGCTGTCAGGTGATCTTCGGCGACGCACTCACTGTTGGTTGCAATCACCGAACACACCAAAAACAAGACAATCAATCTCACAATCAGTTTAACAGTGTGCACAATTAGGATCAGTTCACGACTTAATTCAATTTAACCTTTAATTCACAATAACCACAAATCAAACACAATTACAGAAAGTAATAAAAAAAGACAATAAATTATACAAATAATACAATAAATAATTTATGACTGTTCACTACTGAGTTTACACGAGGAGTGACGCCTCATTATGGCGGCGCTCATTATCTCGTGTTTAGACATGTGATTAAAATTAGGGTAAAATAGAAATAATGTTATACAATAAATAATGTATAAATAGTCCACAAACTTAGAGGACTCGCCACAGGCGGAGCCCGTCTTCACATAAGTTAAGGCATTTTGGGGGTCATTAATACAAATTGTATATAAATAAATAAGATTAAAAGGTAATTAAATTATTATCCAGAAGTGAGGGATGAGCAGATCGGAAAGGTGGACGAAAAGAGGTCTTTTTCGTTACATAAACAAAAAGATTCAAAAGTTAGAAATTGATTCTATAATCCTTTTGAAAAATAAATTTTCAACTCATCCGTGAAATTCAAGTTTAATATTATTTTTATCGCTTTAAACGATTTATAGTTTCTTTGGTTTAAAGCAATTATTTTCCAAACGAATGACTTTTTAACAAATAATCTATTTTTCAAAAAATATTTTTATGAGAAGAATAAATGCAAATAAAGTATTTAAAAAGTTTCCATGTTAATCTAAATAAATCCAAAATAATATTGATCACCACTATATCTAAGCTCTATTCAATTATTTATTTAAAAGAGCAAACAACTTAGTCATTTAATTAAGGGATATCCAAGGTCGATGGGGTCTAAGGCGTTGGATGCCCGAAAATATCTAGGGTGATATACATGCAATGTAAAAATTTGAAAAAACTCTAGGAATGGGTAAAAATTTATCGAATTTGAATCACAATTTTTCGAGCTAGAGGCAGATAAGACCCTCCTTTGGGCATCTCTGATTTAATTGATTTCGAGTTTCGTTTTTAGAATTGTATCCCTAAATGACACTTCACTGCAACACATCATTCAAATCGATTGATCAAAAAATGAAATGTCAAAGTTCAATAAAAATTTTCAGAGTAATTTCCTTGCTGTTATTGAGATAGAGAATTGCGATAAATAACTTTCCACAGCTAGGATGATGAATAATTTATTTTTTTCTTGCTTCTTTACCTAGCATAAATTGAATTTTATATTCAATTTTAGAATTTTTTTCAATAAATTATCGGAAATTTTCATTTAGATGTTTGCTTCGAATAAATTTTCAGCCAAGCTTAATTCAATGAAATCCCACTCCAATCTGTATATTTAAAAAAATCTGATCTGGTGAGTATTGAAATTTAATTCGTATTTATTTTTCTACTCATTATTCTGGAAGTTTATTTCTTCCACGTGTGTCCAAGGTCAAGGTTAATGGGGCACGCCTGATTTCTACCTAAATTAATTATTATTTAAATGCATTTCTTAGATTAAAATCACTAAATTTAAAATAATATTTATCAAGGCAGAGCAATAAAAATGTTTGCGAGATAAATAAACAAAGAAGAAAGCCAAATGCTGGCCTTCTCAGAATTCCCATCATTCATTTTTTCTCGAAACAATCGAGAGTGCTAGATTACTTTTTCCTTCTAGATGAGATTAGGTAATCTATTCTTTGAAATAAAAGCCGACTTATTTACACAAATACACTCACTTGCACAAAATTGGGTGAGAGCTTGCTTATATTTCTTAGGAAAACAAATATATTAAATAAGAAATATATAAATTATATTTATAGATTTACGTCTCTTATTTATCGATCGATTGTTTGATATAAATCTGTTTTTCACTACATTTATGGAATGTATTATATAGTTTTGTGCGTTTAAAATATGAAAAAGGGAAGAAGGATGAGATGGATGCTGGCTTATAGAGAAATGCCTTGAAGAAAGATGAATGTGGGACTAGAATTATTGGATATGCCTTGGAGAAAGATAAGGATGGTCTATAGATATTTGCTTTGAAGAGAGATGAGGATGCCTATGAGGATGGCTATGAAGATGCCTATGGGGATGGCTATGAAGATGCCTATGGGGATATGCCTATGAAGAGGAATGGGGATGTCTCTGACCTATGGAGATATACTTTGAAGAGAGATGA